>OZ019953.1:5541927-5696927 GCA_963970385.1 Theonella swinhoei
CTGCTATAAGACTATTAAGTTAGATGTCAACATACACAGGCCAAGGTGATCAAGGGGGGAATGAGAAAAAAACTTCCATTCAGAATCAAACCCAGGTCTAATGACCAGCAAACCAGCACACCAGACTACTGAGCCACGATCACCAGACAAAAGTCTGTCCCCTCATCCCCTCTTATAACTGCAGTGGTCATCGCCTAATTGGCAACCTCACACTGCAGACCACCCAAATCACTTGTCACTTTTCCCTTCCTATATAAGTGTATAATTATGCTGAATATACATACAGAAATACACATGGACACTGCATTGCTATACACATTTGATAACACATGTATCACTAACTATAGGTCTTCCATGTCCTTACTGCTGCCATAGAGTAGTAACTCTGCCTTTCTTCTCTTGGAAGAAATATTTGACGCACCTTGGAGGCCATGAAAGTGTTGTGCCGTTCTCTTTCGTATCTGCTCCACACTCTCGTCTCCCTCTGCCCATTCCAACACCAGCCGTCGGCCATAGAGGTGAGTACTCTGGCACAGAGATTCAAACGCTCGCCTGGCGTCTTCCTTCGTCATGAACTCCACAAAGCCAAACCCTCTATGTTCCCCCACACTGGCAAGCTTCTTAGGCAAACGTACAGTCTTCAGTTGTCCAAAGGTCTTAAAAAGCTCCCGGACTTCTTTCTTAGTAGCTTCAAAAGGAACATTCCGTACCATTATCTTGGATGAATTCTGTTCAGTCTTCTTGGCAGCCTTTCTTCCTAGAGGTACACTTCCCTCACTGGTTTGCCTCACTCTGTGTGAAATCTTCAACTCCAGTTTGTGTCCATCCAGCTCCGTATGCTGCAGTTCTTTCAACGCTTGCTGTGCAGCTTGTTCTGAGGAGAATTCGACAAATCCAAACCCCATGGACAGTGGGTGAGTTGGGTTCTTCATGTTACGCTTTCGAGCAATTTCAGCTTTTTTCACAATACCAACCTTCGAAAAGACTTTGGCTAGCTGGTCTTCAGTTGAGGAGAAGTTTAAGTTCTTTACAAACAATGTACACTGCAGCCCTCCGTCTCTCTCAGCCTCAGTGGACTCGTCCCCCTTGAACTCATCTCTCTCTCCCTCCCCCTCAGTCATTTCTTCCCTCTTTTTCACAGCACCCAATGGTGCCCATTCCAAGTAAAGTGGAAGATGTTTGAACCTGGAATAAGCCAGTCTCTTAAATGCAGACTTTGCATGCGAAGGTTCTAAAAATTCAACGAGTGCTGACACTCCAGATGGTGGCAATATAATTCTATGCAGAGAACCAAACGGTGAGAAGAGCTCTTCGAGATCACTTTGTTTTGTTCCTTGCGGAAGATTTTTCACTAGAATGACAGTTGAACTGCGTTTTGGCCTTTTCTGTTCAAATATACCAAGATGGACGCCATGGGCTTCTAAAAATTCACGAGTTTCACTGACCAATTGAGTTTCTCCAAGTGCCAATCTGACAGCAACTGAATGGCCTGACTCCGAATCCAGAATACTGCTCTTTTGAGCAGAGTAGCGCTGCGCCATCGCATCAGCCACTGCATTTGCTCCAAGAAACAAAGTGTTCCAGTTGTGACTGCTTCCAGCTTGAGATTTCTGCTGCGATTCTTTCTTCTTCTTGAAAGAACTGGTGTCACCAGTGTCATCTTCTTTATGTTCTGGTCTTCCATGTCGCGGTCGTGCTGGTAGAACGTGTAGCAATCTTCCCTGAAATACTTGCCCATCCAGCGACTCATAAGCCTTTACTGCATGCTCCGGAAGCATGAAGGTGACAAATCCTAATCCAGTTGGTCTGTTGGTATTTCTATCAAGTGGAATTGTGACTTCAGTCAATGGGCCAAACTTCTCAAAAGTTTCAGTTAAGCTGTCTTCGGTAACAGTATAGGATAGGTTTCTCAGAAACAGTCTCCCAGAGTCAGCAATAGTCTCATCTTCACCGTCGAATGAAGTATTCAACTCCCACCGCTGAGGACAATTCTTCTCTGATTCACGTGTCCGTTCCTTTGTCTCCTGTGGGCCTTCGTCACGAAACAGTTCGATGTACCTCTTACCAATACAGTCTCCATCTTGTTTTAGAGCCTGAGCCATGTCTTGTTCGGAGTTGAAATCCACGTAAGCACGACCTGAAGGCCGGCCTTCTTTGTCGACTGTGAAACGGACGTCTGCAAGTTTTAACGGATGGAAAAATGTTTCTATGTCTTCTTTGGTGGCTCTGAAAGGCAGTCCTCTCATGCGAAGTGTAAACATTGTTGATGAGAATTCATTACCACCATGATTAGGAGGGGGTTCCTCATATTCACTGTCACTACTTTTATCACTTCTTTGATCCTTCTCTTCCCTTGCCTCCTCCTCATCACTACTTTCCATGTCATCAACAGTGCTCTCAATTTTTGTCACGATTTTTGAGCGCAGATAGTCCATATCAGAAGCACCACTCTTGGCTGTAACCACCTCACATTTCTCCCTCGACACTTCACTGGAAGTGATGTTCTCCACATCCATATCTCCCTCCTCTTCGTGCCCTCCCTCAAGCACTACATCTTCCATTTCCTCGTCGCCACTTTCTCCGGCAGAGCCCCTACGACTCTTTTGAGTGTGTATTTTCTTTCTCTTGGTCACACTCTCATCCTCCTCCTTCATCACCACCTCTTCGTGCTTTTGTTTGTGGCTACCCTGATTACGTTTCAATTTCTGTTTCTTTTGTGTCTTCTCTGCTCCGTCTGCCCATGTCTGCACGCTACTCTTGTGGGTGTGCATAGAGAGGAACTCCTGAAATTCAGCCTCTTCCTCCATTTCATGGTAATCAGACAACAAGGACGACATTTTTGACTTGTTGACATCATGTTTTATTTTTTGTTTGCCAGACTTTTCATTCTTGTCTTCATGTCCTTCATTTTCTACACGTTTCTTCTCTTTCTCTTTCTCTTTCTCTTTCTCTTTCTTTGTTCTTTCTCGCTGGGTGTAAGCAGAGCTGCCCTTCGAATACTTGCTCCACGGTCGCTCCAGCGACTCATCTCCGTAGGGCTTAGCTACCTCTACCGATATTCGCGAGGCGTCCATAAAACTGCGGTCGAATTTCTGTACAGCGGCTTGAGCCTGGGAGTCGGATGCAAATCCGACAAAACCGAATCTTCTGGAGATTCCTGTCCGCGTGCGGATGAGTTTGGCGTCTGTCACCTCCCCACATTGGGAAAACAGATCAGAGAGGGTCTTCTCTGTCGCTTTAGAAGGCACGTTCTTCACAATAACGCGAGACATCTCCGTCTTCAAAGCGCCACGTGGGGTCTAAAGGTCACTTTAGACCACGCCCAATACCTCGCCCCCTCATCTGTTAGCCGCCTTTCTTGGCAGAGCTGGAAGAGAGGTATAAGGCAAGGCTCAACTGAAGCGGTAAAATCAGCATCACTTTCACCGTAAGCTTATGTAAATATTCATTGCTCAGAGACGTACATATACGCCTTCTTGAATGCAGACGTTCAAAATACGCGTAGAATGCAGTCAGCTGCCATAGCCAGTGACCCGGGTCTGGGGAACAGTGTTGCAGACAGCGAGGGAGACAGTGGGACAGAAGTGAGTCTCTACCAGCCATGCCCCCTTTTGGTGTAGTGCTGTACATACAAGTGTGTTAATTAGTGAATCCCTTTTCTCTCAGCTTGGGGAGGCTTCACCCCCTCCACCCCAGTCTGCAGTCTCGTCAGAGTAAGTCCAAAGGCTGCACATGAGGAGCCCATCTAATATATGGACACACATTGATAAACAAGACATATCTTCCTGTCGGCTCTTTAGCCATTTAGAATGTTATTGTCGTGGTTTTAAGGAATACGCTCACTTTTACTTTCGGGGATGTAATGGATTCACCATTTGGCTAATGTTTACTACACATTACACTTGTGGGTTTTTATGAGCTCTCTCTCTCTCTCTCTCTCTCTCTCTCTCTCTCTCTCTCTCTCTCTCTCTCTCTCTCTCTCTCTCTCTCTCTCTCTCTCTCTCTCTCTCTCTCTCTCTCTCTCTCTCTCTCTCTCTCTCTCTCTCTCTCTCTCTCTCTCTCTCTCTCTCTCTCAATCTCTCACACACACACACACACACACACACACACACACACTTCCCCGCAGTGATAAGACAATTGATATGTCTACTGGACTAGCGGCAGCCAAGGCAGCCATAGACGTAATGAATAGGAACGAATTCTTAGAGGCTGAGGAGATGTTAAAACCATGGTACATACACCAGTCATCACTAAAATAGCACTCTGTGAAACTCTCCTTCTCCCTCCTGCCACCCTCTCTCCTCCGTTCCTTCCCTCTCCTTCCTCACACACTCATTACCAGGATCAATAAGAGCATGTACCACAGTACCGCTTATTCCACGATTCTCTTTCTTCAAGCAGTCTTCAGTATGGAGCAGGTGTGAGCACAAAACGTACATACCAGCTGAAAGATTAGCAAATTCTGTTTTCTATAAAGTGTATCAGAGCCATTCCTACATACTGCATGTGCTCTATACTGAGCCCCACCCCCCTACAAGTGTATTTGCAGGAAGGGGGTGGGGCTGAGACTGGAGAGGAGCCCCACCCCCTTCAGTGCAATCTGGAAAAGGGTGGGGCTGATTTTGTGGTTTTATTCCAGGCAGACATAGAGAGAGCTGTTACATCTCTAACAGAAACAGTGGCACTCTGTAACACGTGAGCAGTGAGGAGGGGAGGGAGGGAGGGATGTGTAGTGTAGGTGTAGTGTAACATTGGGAGGTGGGGAGGAGGTGTAGTGTAACATTGGGAGGTGGGGAGGAGGTGTAGATCAAGAGAGAGAGTAAGGAGAAGGGAGAAGGGAAATGAAAGTAGTGATAGGGGAGTGGGAGGTAGCAGCAGTGGTGGTGTAGTTTCTCATAGTCTCATGTCCTGTGTCTCCCACCTGTAGTCAACGCAGGTCCCAGGGTATGATGGAGATGGTCTCATCCTGGATCTTTGGTACTAGAATGGATTCATACTCACCTGGTAGGCGTGCTCTGAGTCAATTAGCCCACCAATGACTTCTGGAGCTATAATGTAACCTCCCCTCCCTCCCTCCCTCCCTCCCTCCCTCCCTCCCTCCCTCCCCTCCCTCCCTCCCTCCCTCCCTCCCTCCCTCCCTCCCTCCCCCCCCTCTCTCTCTCTCTCTCTCTCTCTCTCTCTAGAGGAGCTACAGGCTGAAATTCTCTATGCTGAAAGTAACCTACTGCTAGCTCTTATTACAGTCTTACAGGTGAGAACTGATTTGAAATGTGGAGAGATGAAGAGGGTAGACTGTGTGTGTGTGTGTGTGTGTGTGTGTGTGTGTGTGTGTGTGTGTGTGTGTGTGTGTGTGTGTGTGTGTGTGTGTGTGTGTGTGTGTGTGTGTTCTATCAGGATGAAAGTCTACTAAATTTCATCAGGAGTGGTCTGAAGATTAGAAGTTCCTATTCTCTTTACAAGTAAGCACTACGTAAGGACATTAGAACCCCTCTAATTAGGACACCCTGAAATGAGGTCACCACAATAAACAGGACAGCAGGAACCCCTCTAATTAGGACACCCTGAAATGAGGTCACCACAATAAGCAGGACAGCAGGAACCCCTCTAATCAGGACACCCTGAAATGAGGACACCTCAATAAACAGGACAGCAGGAACCCCTCTAATCAGGACACCCTGAAATGAGGTCACTTCAATAAACAGGACAGCAGGAACCCCTCTAATCAGGACACCCTGAAATGAGGTCACTTCAATAAACAGGACAGCAGGAACCCCAGACATATACCCTGAAATGAGGACAAGCAGACCACCTTTACCGCCCCCAAATACATACAGCTGGCTCTCTTTACATCAGAAATCAGGACACCTCACTAATGTATTGTCCTGAAGGTGTCCTGATTAGAGAGATACCACGTACTGTAGAGAGTGGTGTGAGGTTGTGTACCAATTACTGTGGCTGCTATGAAGCCTCCCATGGCACATCCAGTCCACACACACCATTTTGAGATAATGACAGCTGGTCAAAGTTTATCCTCGGCTCAGTCAGTGACCTTTCATCCCTACTGGGGTAGAGGGTAAGGTGACCGTGTGATGTGTGGGGTGTGTGGGTACGAGGTGAACTCATGGCAACCACAGGGGCGATGTCATAGCAACCACATCCTGAGGGTATTCTCAACTTCACTACAACTCAGCATGTACATGTACATTAGAAGTACACACACAAAAGCTATGTTTGTTCACCTGAACTAGTTCCATTCCCAGGCTCTCCTCTGCAACATTAATTCCGTACATGACTTTTGAACCGTCTGAAAGAAAAGCGGAGAGAGAGCCTTATCTATCTCCGATTTTCTTTTGGATAGGTCAAAGGTCATGCGAGGAGGGAGAGCCTGGGAACGAGGCTACAACTGAACTTCACTTCCAGCTTCTTTATCTCTGTAAGGGTTACTTAGTCTGTCCTTAGCGTGGGTTTAATAGAGAACCAACTCTCTAATTATAACTTTGTAGCCACACCCTCACTCCTCCCCCCCCCCCCCCCCACACACACACACACACTCACACCAGACAGCTGTATCAGTGGCTGGAGACTTGTGAGAAAGATGGTATCGAATTGGAACCAAACTTTGCCACAGGGATTCGAATGGGAATGGGCACCTTTAACCTGGTACGGAGCCACAGACTGGGTTAATAAGGACATTGAAGCATTGTTACTAAATTTAAAAAGATAAAATTGGTATGCTGTGGCCGTCTGAAGAAGTGCTACTGTGCACTTCCTACACTAAGAATACCTACTTGCATGTTGATACTACACACATACACGCATACATGGATCATAGGATCACGAGTTGCAGATCAGGAGATATATATATATATATATATATGTACTGCTTATGTCTGTGAAGTAGCCATAAGTGTTCGTTTGATTAACCACAACCTGTTGACCCGTTAAAATGATGTCGTGCACATATATACGTGTGTGTGTGTGTGTGTGTGTGTGTGTGTGTGTGTGTGTGTGTGTGTGTGTGTGTGTGTGTGTGTGTGTGTGTGTGTGTGTGTGTGTGTGTGTGTGTGTGTGTGTGTGTGTGTGTGTTGTGAAGGTACAAAATTTGGAGGAACTGTTCTGATTAAGGATGTTAAAATACCCCCATATTAGACACATGAAGGCTCTCAAAGAAGGTTAGGTTATCCGGAGAAGCAGCTGGTATGGGAGTTCTGTTGTGACTCTTCATTAAAGGCAATCTTTTCTCACCCATGTTTTTATTTGTTCTCAGTGTTGGGTAGCAACCGTAGAGAGAAGCCACTAGCTAACAGCTGGTAACTCTGTATATCCAACACCAATTACCATGGCGATGAATCTGATGAATCTGATGTAATCATGTGTACACATCAACATATTATACATGTAATCTTATCATTTACACTTGTAGGTGGCCAATTATCATATCATCCCCACCTCTACTTTATGTGGATTGTTATGACTTTGAAGACGGTACTGTTAGTTAGAAAGGTTATCAATTAGCTTGCTTGAATAATCACGTGCATAGAGCACTACTTAGAGAAAGAAAGAAGTAGTAAAGAAACAGAGTACAGAAAGGAATTCTACGTACATATATGCACACATACATACATGCACACACGCCAGCTTCAACAGCTTGGAAAAATATATATTTTTAATGAAGCTGTTATTTTTCTAAACTGTTGAAGCCGAAATTTTAAAAATACATATTTTTCTAAGCTGTTGAAGCTGGCATGTGATGTGTGTGTGTTTGTGTATGTGTATGTAGACTACCTATTTCCTTCTGAGCATAACTATATGTTAGCTTCGTTCCCCGGCCCTATATACGAGAGGAGAGAGCCTGGTACACACTGCTTGCACATGCACCGGCTCTCCATGGTAACATTACGATAACATATACGGTACCCCACATTTGTCTGGGGGTTACCATGGAGATCCGGGATAGGGCCTGGGAACGAGGCTAGACTATGCGTCTACTACTTGCAAGCAACAGTAGATACATGCATATTTACTTAAGAACCAAATCCATATTTGCTGCGAGCTGTCATAACTATGCGTGTAACCCTTCTAATCAGGACTCCCTGGAATGAGTCTATTTCAACAAACAGTTGGGTGTGTGCATAAGTGACAATGTTTCCCATCCTACGTGTAATCACTCCAGCTATGTAGGCAATAGTTGAGCTCAAACAGCACAGCTGTGTCTGTTCAACGATGGGCATACGTATGTGCATACAAGCCTCTGTGTGTGTGTGTGTGTGTGTGTGTGTGTGTGTGTGTGTGTGTGTGTGTGTGTGTGTGTGTGTGTGTGTGTGTGTGTGTGTGTGTGTGTGTGTGTGTGTGTGTGTGTGTGTGTGTGTGTGTGTGTGTGTGTGTGTGTGTGTGTGTGTGTGTGTGTGTGTGTGTGTGTGTGTGTGTGTGTGTGTGTGTGTGTGTGTGTGTGTGTGTGTGTGTGTGTGTGTGTGTGTGTGTGTGTGTGTGTGTGTGTGTGTGTGTGTGTGTGTGTGCTCAGGACAGACATTCATACAATTTTAGGAATGTAGGACTTACCACAGGAGCATGGGGGGCCACACAGGCAGGAAATATGGGGGGTGGACTACAAGTAGGGGATTCCCCCTCGTTAATTGTCCAGGAAACTGTTTACCCAAAACTTGTCAGTGTACCTAGGTAGGGGAAGCCTCCGCATGTGTGATTATATAGGTCTCCACATGTAGGTATGCTCTCAGGTATCACAATTTGCAATAAATGTAGTGTGTTTTTTCTTTCTCACATGCTAGTTTAGGTTTTTGTGTGTCCCCGTATGGATTGTATGGATTGTTTTAATATTGGTGTTGGTGTCATGAGCCGAGCCACACCTGTCTGCCTCTGCACCTGTCTGCCTTTGCTGACACTGACACATACACACACACACACACACACACACACACACACACACACACACACACACACACACACACACACACACACACACACACACACACACACACACACACACACACGCACGCACACACACACACACACACACACACACACACACACACACACACACACACACACACGCACAAGCACACACACACACACACACACACACACACACACGCATGCACACGCACATGCACGCACACACACTGTGAGAATAAGTGCTGAGGAGTCCCAGACACCTGTGGCCCCTTCTTCTGTTCCACTAAAACTCAAGTGTCTCAAGGACACTGTGCATGATTCAATCTACACATTCAGCAACAACTGATTAGACCAGTGTCTGGATCTGATTAATCAAAAACCACGATTCCACTGTCCAGCTGCTGAGCTGGGGATATTGTTTAATACTGTGACCAGGTGGTTGGACAGTGTAACCCACAACCTAGTATGGGGTAGGGCTTAATTGGATTGGTGGTAGCAAACATATGTGAGTCAGGCTTGTAGTTCTTGTAGCTGAAGAAAACATTTGTCACATAAACACTATGCACTCTCTCTTACACACGTGTACATGTATGTACATGTGGTTTTAGGTACACATGCACACAAATGCATTCACACGCGCACACACACACACACACACACACACACACACACACACACACACACACACACACACACACACACACACACACACACACACACATACGCCACACAGTTTCTCTCCCACCTCCCTCCACGAGCAATGAAGTTACTGGAGTTTGCCGGCTTCTCTGGAGAGAAGGAGTGTGGTCTTCAGCTGCTAGAGGAAGCTGCGGCCAGCACAACCTTTCGAGGCTCCCTCTCTACGTCCTTCCTCCTGACATACTATACTGTGATCTCAGTCATTTTTGGTAAGTGGTTGGTAGGTAGCACTACAAGTCCCATTTATGGGATAAGGTTAGGTACTACAGTGGAACCTCTCTAATCCGGACACCCTTGGTACAGAAGAAAGTGTCCTGATTAGTGAGATGTCCTGACTTCAGGGGTTGAAAAGTACACAAACATGGTATTTGGGTGCAAAGAGGTGTCCTGTTTATTATTGAGGTGTCCTCATTTCTAATTAGAGGGGTTCTAGATTGGAGACTTACATGTATATACATAGCAGTTAAAATGTGCTCTGTATATGGCGGCCATGGGATACTTCTAACGTTTTAGAACACTTTCTTCTTTTGTTTTCTCGTCCAATATGTTTGTGTGCCTTTCAACCCCTACATCAGGACACCTCACTAATCAGGACACCTCGCTAATCAGGACACCTTGCTAATCGGGACACCTTGCTAATCAGGACACCTCACTAATCAGGACACCTTACTAATCAGGACACCTTACTAATCAGGACACCTTGCTAATCAGGACACCTTGGTAATCAGGACACCTCGCTAATCAGGACACCTCGCTAATCAGCACAGCTCACTAATCAGGGCACCTCAATAATCAGGACACCTCAAATGTGTGCAGATTAAAGAGGTTCCACAGTTAATGTAGGTGTTCTGTTTACAATACTATATCCCATTTGTTCTGTTTTTGACATGTCCTTAAGTACATTGTATGTACTTAATATTTGAAGTGTTCCTGCTGTCCTGTTTATTGAGGTGTCCTCTAATGAGGAGTCCATATTTGTCATATATGACTCAATGTTATACATACACGTACGACATTCCACTAACCTTGTAATAATATTATTTGTTGTGTCAACTTAGTGAGTTTAAAGTGATCCTCCCATTAATGCTCTTACAAGTGAGGATGAAATGTCTAGACTCTTAGTCTGTGCATGATGTATACTGGCTGGGAATAAGGAATGCTCATCAGGATGAGAACTGGCCGCAAAGATGGGGTTGGATGCATCATGTGCGCCAAGTAATCCACTCAACCCAGACATATACTGCAGTCGTAATTTACCCTCAGGTCCTGTACAGGAAGTTATAGGATGGGCGTTTGGGCATATCGTAACTGCAACATTGTGTATACCTCTCATGGTCAACACACAGTATATATACGTATGTGTATGTGTGTGTGTGTGTGTGTGTGTGTGGCATGTTTTGATCATATTATGTAGGTATGATATAGGATTAGGGTGTGTGTGAGGGAGGGTGTTAGTTAGGAGTTAGGGAAGGGAAATTGGTGTGACGCAACCACCCTTCCCCACAAACATGGTCGATCAATGGCCAACATGTACTGTACCTGTGCTGGCTGCATCCTGTGAACTGTCAATGTATAGACAAATGGGGAGACGTTTTCCTGATTCACTCCATTTAGATGCAGCCTGAAATAGGGGACATAAGTCTTTCAAGTTGACTATGTAAAGGTACTGTATGGGAACAAGTGGAGTGTGAAGCTTTAGAGTATTCACAACTCTATAGGGATGTGGGGTGTTTGCTGCCATACTGTCTGTAGTTATGGTAGGGAGGGAGGGTAGGGTCACGCATGTCTTGACATGGCTCGATGCAAGCAGCTGCATTACGTACTTTAGGGCTGCATTCTCAGTGTAACAGGATTCCAGGGAACGAATCTGTATTGAGCTGTACTTGGGACTTGTGTTGTGTAGGAGATCACCATGAATTAGCCTCCCTGCCATGTTTTAATCCTCCCTCCAACTCCTCACCCACTCCCCCCTCTCCCTCTATCAGTTAACAATACATAGCTACCATGGAAACTACAAGCAGAATGGCCTCTATGTGATCATTAATTGACAGATGGCATTCAGTCGAGGGAGGCCTTCACATAAAGTAGAAACCAATTTGACAGATTATCTCCTAAATTGTTTTACCTGACGTCTTCCATAACAAGTAATGGATATAAACAGTGCAGCTGTGTTGGTTCATGGCAGTCATATTACGTCTTTCACATTACGTCAGCTAGGCTAGAGGTAGAGCTAGGGCTAGCTACATGTAGCTAGGCTAGAGGTAGGCTAGGGGTAGAGCTAGGGCTAGCTACATGTAGCTAGGCTAGAGGTAGGCTAGAGGTAGAGCTAGGGCTAGCTACATGTAGCTAGGCTAGAGGTAGAGCTAGGGCTAGCTACATGTAGCTAGGCTAGAGGTAGGCTAGAGGTAGAGCTAGGGCTAGCTACATGTAGCTAGGCTAGAGGTAGAGCTAGGGCTAGCTACATGTAGCTAGGCTAGAGGTAGAGCTAGGGCTACATGTAGCTGGGTAGGCTAGCTAGCCTAGGGCTGTGGATGTTGATGATGTAATCGACAGCCCGCTTACAGGTTCTGTATCTACCTATTTGTTATAGAGACACATCACTAGAAATGGTCGTAAATACCTTCTCTAACTTCCTGTTGCCCATGGTTACCCATCTCTCTAACGATAGTCATATATGGTATACATTGACCACCCTCATTGAGTTAATGTGTCTTTGCCTTTAAAAGAAACGTGTAGTTATGTGGTCATTCTGTGTCTGTAGTAAGTACTGTGGCATTGTTAGTGGTACACCTTGTAAGGTGTAGTGGGTAGGATGTGGTCTTGTTTTTCCCACAAATCCTAGGGATAGTGAAAATAGCCGTGGAAGTATGATGTAGGAAGATACATTTTTACACGCTCCTTACAGGAACTACAATCATGTGAATTGTGTATGGGTATCACTCAGGAATTCTTAGGGACCTAGTTGCCATGTTGGTGTTCTCTTCAGCCTCTAAAATCTGAACACGTCACTAATTTGATACTTCCTCCTACATCAAAAGTGCTCTAATTAGAGTGGTTCCGCTGGTCCCCTCCGTCTCATCAAAATGACATTTTGGCGACGTCTCCTAGCCACACGTGTACATGTATTCATACATAATGGTTACATGCCTTCATTAGTGGTCTACAGCTTCTTTTGATGTGGCTAGGGGTACATGTAGAGCTAATACCTTTGTTGCCCAGCAACTTGTCTGAAAAAATTAGATTGGAATGCTGACTAATGTACAAAGGTCTCAAGTGTGCTGTTCTCTCTATATATATGAGATACTTGTATATGTCTTTTTAATTAGTGTCTGTCTGTGTGGTAAAACCACAAGTGTTTGGGTACATCTGCTTACATGTATAGAATTACATGTATAGAGAGTTGTTTGTTCTCTGCTGGGCTGAAGGTACAGAGGATCTTGTCCAGATTCAGTACAGCATATTTCAGCACCTTTGCAACAGGAGCCTGTAAACAACACACTGTTTCTAAGTGTCATTAGTACATAGATGGCTATCTAACACAGACCTTCACACACATTGAAGCCATCTATGTACTAATGACACTTAAACACAGTGTGGCTCCTGTTGCAAAGGTACTGAAATATGCTGTAGTAGAAGGGTGAAGTAGTTGGTTAGACACTTAAGTGTATTTATCTAAACATAGAAGTGTTCTCTACTTGGGAAGTTCTTCAATCCCAACACCATCTACTACTGAACCTGGATATGCATCTTGCAATCTTCGGTAGAGAATTGTCAATACATGTGGTTGGAATTTTATTTTTTTCTTTCTTTGTGGTGAAGTTTGTGGAGGGAGGTAGGCGGAGAGGGAGTTTTCTTTAGGGAAATGAGGGTGGAAAGGAAAGGAAGAAAGGATGGTGGGAAGGAGAGAGGGAGGAAATGGAGGGAGGGAAGGAAGGAGGGATGGAGGGAAGTGAGGGAAAAGGAGGCAATCAGGAGAAATGGTGTGAGGGGGAAAGAGGGAGGGAAGGGAGGGGAGGGAGCAGAGAAAGTGATACGAAGGATGTTGAATCCTCACAGATACTCAATGTGAGGCCACAGCAGGGTGGAATGCAATCCCCACAAACGACCATATGTCACCCTACACATGTGTACTTCTGAGAATGCTATTACATACCCCATTCGGCCCTTCCTTGGCCACCCAGATGCAGTCACACACATCCAAACTATGGAAATACCTGCACCCTTAAGGAGCAAACATCGTACATATAGAGAGTGTGCGGTATGATGATTCAATGCAATTGAGTAGATACAATTTTGTGCATAACACAAGCATGAAGGTACATATGTATGTATATGGTCTCATTGTGGTGTTCTTCAGCTCTGAGACGATAACATTTTTAATTCCACATATCTCTGTGGCATAGGTTGTTATTCAATATTGTTGTAGTATCGCTCTCTGTCTCCTTCGATTCCACATACCTTAGATTCCATTCGTTTGTTTCCAGTCAATGTTTGTACATAATGTTAAAAAATGGACATACCACTAGAGGCTGGCTTCCTTGACAAACAGCTTTTGATGATATACGTACATAGCAGGACTTCTAAGGTACAAGTGAGGGAAATTTGAAGTGTTCGAAGGTACGTAAAGTGTGCTCTAGGCAGATGGACTAACCCCCTCCCTCCTCCCCCTCTAACAAGCCACTTCCTCTGATGTGGCTTCTGGATACTTTGATCTTAGCCAGCTACCTCTTTCTTTAACCAACTGGGAAAACACATACTATTACATGTAAATATGTATACCTACTACATCAGTGTATGTAAACATTAGCCTTGCACAGTACATACATCAACTACATGTGTGTGTTTACACTGTACGACATTATACAAATAAACAGCATCATTAGTTTTCTATGGCTGGTATTCACAAGGGATGTGGTATGTTGTGACCTCTAGGCCCTTGTAGTCTAAAGTGATCAGCCACATAGCCATGTATTGTACTGTGACGCATCTTAATGACCCCACTGGAGTCATCTCTCGATGTGCCAACTGATAACCTTTCAAAATTAAGGGGGATTCTCTCATCTTCATTATCTCTTATAGAGAAATGTACATCCTTGGCTCAAACCCTTTCTGTGAAGCCTGCATGGGTGTATGTACATCCATAGTACTATAGGTTTTACCATAAGGTGGAACCCCTCTAATCAGACACCCTGAAATAAGGACACCACAGTAAGGAAGGTAGCTTTGTTGTCCCAAGTCCTGTCGTATTTGTACATATTTGCTATATGAAATCACTGAAATCAGGACACCTTACTAATCAGGACACCTCACTAAACAGGACACCTCACTAATCAGGACACCTCACAAAACAGGACACCTCACTAATCGGGACACCTCACTAATCGGGACACCTCACTAATAGGGACACCTCACTAAACAGGACACCTCACTAATAAGGACACTTCCTTATTCCAAAGGGAAGATATTCATAATAGACCAATGAATATAGATAGACTTTCATTACGTTTGTGTTGTTGTGACAACACCATTGAAGTAACGGCCGGATGTTTCCTTACACGATACATGTACATTGCATTGTTGTGGGTTTACATGAATACTGGCCCTATTTGTATGTGTTGGAGATTACATTACAGCTGTGTGGCTTATAATGTAAATTACAAGTGATATTATTACACACACACACACACACACACACACACACACACACATGGAAGAGTGCATGCATGCTTTGGTGTGTGGCATTTGGAATTTTAACAATTTAACGCCCATGTTCGTTGTGATTTCATCTCCACAATATTTTGAAAGACTTTAAATTCCGCGGATTTCGCGTGATTGTTCCTCAAAGCATAGCCATGTGTATGGGAAATATTATAGTTCAATATTATTGTTGTGCGTGCTCTGACATTCCTCGTCCATATGGACAGAATATCAAAGTTTCAAAAGCTGTAGTGCGTATTAAATATTTGTATGCATACAGAATGCATGAACAACAAGAAAAATCTTATTATGAAGTTGTTTTGGCAGAGGGAGAGTTCAGTAAAGACCAGCATATTTAAAGACTTTTGATTAATAAATCTGAATATGGTTCAAGGCCATATAAGGAATTGCACATGTATTTTGTGTTCAATTGTGATATTTGGCAGCAGCTGGATGTGGAGGAAGCCCTCCAACTGCCAGGCCACAGATCTGAGGAAGGGGTCTTCTTGTCAACTGTGGCTGTTTTTATGTGGCGTAGGAAGGTAGATGTTGTGACGTAATCAGGAAGGATAGGGTGGACTTTATGCAGGAGGACATGGTGGATCTTATGCAGGACACCTTATGATATGGCTGCAGTACATGGAGAAATGCTGTACTGTATCCTGAGATGTGTTATGTAGCATTAAGTGCATAAAGGTGGCTTAACTTTGAAGTAATGCCTTTGTGAAGTAAATCTTTGGACCCCGACTCCAATACATATCGTAATACCCTCTGAAATGAGTCTGATAGGAACACATCAATCTGACCTGTACATACATATATATATATATATATATATATATATATACAACCCTCTGAAATGAGGACACCTCTCTAATAGGGACACATCTTCAGGTCCCAACTCCATTGAAGCCTGTACATACCACCCTCTGAAATGGGGACACCTCTCTAATAGGTACACATCTTCAGGTCCCAACTCCATTAAACCTGTACATACCACCCTCTGAAATGAAGACACCTCTCTAATAGGAACACATCTTCAGGTCCCAACTCCATTAAAACCTGTACATACCACCCTCTGAAACGAGGACACCTCTCTAATAGGGACACATCTTCAGGTCCCAACTCCATTAAAACCTGTACATACCACCCTCTGAAATGAGGACACCTCTCTAATCACCTTCAGCTTCCAGGGCCCAAGTATACATTACCAAGAATGAATACGTACATGTACACCTATACTCAAACTCTCTCAATAGCAGTACACTGTATAGCGTGGGTGGAAGGTGTTCCTGTCTGCCCTCTTACTATCCCCTCTCTGACTACCTCTCACCGGAATGGCTGTGAGGCTTCCTCTTAGTAAGGCTTCCTTGGTGCATCCTTCCATCCAGGATGAAACCTGTATGTACCAGGGTCAGTAGTACGAAGACTTTGATGTACATACTCATGGATGTGTGGTTTTACTGCATTGAGGATGAAGTCGCTCCGTTTATATGTGGTTGGTAGCACGCTGCTCTGGATATCCTTAGCTTGGGACAGAAGGATAACCCTTTGTTGCGATGAGGCTGCAAAAGACATCTACAATGGAAGAGTGTTAGCCTCAGGACACCCTGCATCAACCAAGTACATATGCAGTATTTGTTGATCATCAGGATGTCTGTGTCCTTACCAGCTTCTTTTGTGATATTACGTAGGTCACAGTGGTATTTCGTGCTGTGTAAGACAGGCCTCAATAACTCCTTAATAGTGGTCTGTTAGGATGCACTCTCACGCTACATTAGCTTTGAAATAGTGTGCGTACGTGCGAATATAAGGATTTTTTATTTTTATTTTCGTGTGTACTCTATGTCCTGTTATTCTACAAAAGAGGAATTTTGTATTGTCGCACGACAAATCTATCCTTAATTAGTCATTAGGTCTACACAACGAAAGTTGCATTGTAGTGTATACATGCCCATAAATAGATCAAAATTTTGGTAAAGCATGTGTACATATTGTCTGGCTGAATGATAATTTTCACATGTAAGTTGTGACTTTGAACAGCTTCTGTTGTCGGTGTTCTCAAGGTGACTCTGACATTTGTTTGTTATCATAGCGGTCTTAATGTGAATGTTAGTAAGCAGGAGTGTTTGGTTATAAGGTAAATGTTTATGGGAGCACCTGTGGTGTGGGAAGTGGTGTAGTTTTGGGTTTCAATCCCTCACGGGTGTTCTTGGGTTGGCTCGTGAGACTCTGTCTCTTTCACACACTCTTCCTACTGTTCCTCCTCCTTGGCTGTGGCAGTTCCCACATGAACCTTGCATTTTCATCACTTTATGTGTGTATGTCCATGTATATATTCACATTAAGAGAACTATTTGAAAAGTTGTAGAAATTCTCTCTTCACTTTCAATTTTTCATATTTTCTCGCAAATATCTTGTACATGATACATATACATAAGATAGCCTGTTCTGCAGGTTGAGAGACTCTTTGCCTTGAGTTGTGTTGCTTTGTGTGTGTGATTTGTCCCCAGCCAGCTGAGCTGCCTCGGTAGCTCAGTTGATAGAGCATCTGCCTAGTACGCAGTATGTCGCGGGTTCGAGTCCTGCCTGAGGCAGTTTTTTCTTCGAAAATAACTGTCTTGGGTGAGTTGTGTTGTGTTGTATTGTATTGCTTTGTGAGTCTCTTGGTTTGATAATTTCATGATAGTCTCACTACCCTCCACTAATTAGACCCCACTTGTAGCTCGCCATATTTTGCTTCCCTTAATTCATGTTTATGTACACAATACTCCCTGAAAACATGACACGTGTAACCCAGCACTAATTCCCATTAGCCATTAACTGTATGTGTATGTATGTGTATGCTGTAGGTGGGGGAAATATGGAAACAGATCATTGCGAGGATTTACTGCAGACTCAGCTACTCCAATATCCAAACGTGAGCCATTATGTCATTTTTTTCTCTATGCACGTGCAAATTGACTTAGGTCCATTTGATATTTCGTGTATGTTAATTTAGAGAGTAAGAAGGCATTTTTACGTGCAAATTGACTTTGATATTTCTTGTACATTAATTTAGAGAGTAAGAAGGCATTTTTACGTGCAAATTGACTCTGATATTTCTTGTACATTAATTTAGAGAGTAAGAAGGCATTTTTAATAGCTAAGACTAGTGCTCTTAATCTAGCTCCATCTGAAAGGGATTCGACACTAACATACATACATGTACGTCCCTTTGGTGGTCTAAAAATTGCTATCAAGATTTGGGAATTACATTTAATAGGTCTGAGGGAATACTTCTTTCATTTGTAATGTCGTGTTGATAGACGTTCCATTGCAGTGTGTAGTGTCGTTTGGAATGGTTATGGATTACCTTCCTAACGTCCCTGCGAATGTTTGTCAAACTTTAGCAATACTGCATTATACACAGAGAAATGTATTTGTTTCATTAACGTTCCCACATTGGTGGACATTTCGCAAGAATACGATATATTGCAAATGAACACCGATTCATTCCGTAACACCATCTTGTATATTTATGATGTAATGTATTTCTGTCGTCTTCAGTACCAAATGTTTCGTGTTATTCATTGAAATTGTATCCAAAACTTTATAGTGTGTGGGGGTTGTCAGCATTTTCCTGGAAGGCAAAGTAATCAACTCGTGGTTGTTTCAGTTCGTTTTCAAGCTTTAATGGGCGGCTGTGTATATATGTACATATGTAAATGTGTGGAGGTGGTAAGTTTGTACATTACAGCATTGGGTTGTGTTGCATTACACTAACAGTGTTGCTCATTGCAAATTGTGATTGTACACACGGTTATGCAAGGTAGGGGCGTCTATACGTAGGTCCCTTCTGGCAGAAATGATGAAAACATTTATCGTTGTACATTCACTTCCTTTCATGTTGAAATATTAGATTTTTTCCCTAGATTTTGTATAGATGTACATGTACATACGTAGCAAGCAAGCGAGTACGTTTATAGACGGACTGCTCAATGGGTTCAATCTGCCCATAACAATAGTTCCAGAAGCATCACACTGCTGTGATGCAATCACTGTTTTACGTACGTATGTAACTGTCTACTCATCATGTACTCTCTGCTCGTGATTGAAAAGTTCGACATGGATCATTACATGTGTGTGCGTCTTCAATGGCGCCATCTTTGTGCACGTACCATTGAACTCAAGACGTGTTTAGACCTGCACCAAATGAAATTCAAGGCTTGCTAGTCCTCTTGTATAAGTCTCCATTCAACACCTGCATGTGAGCACTGAGGGGGGTGGCAAGAGGAAATCTTCGTACTGACTCACTGATTTCTATCCTCTTCCTTTTCGCAGTCAGCACAGTTCTTATACTTTAAAGGAAGAATTGAACTTATGAAGGGAAACGTTGATGAGGTAAACATTTCATGAGTCATGTGATAGTCATGTGACTTATGTACTTGTACAGTATGTACGTGTACATTTGTATACATGACGTATATATTTTTTTGCTATAGAATTGGGTACATGTACATACACATCTACACACATGCACCGCATGTACACACATGTGCACATATGTACCTACACATTCGAGATGTGTGATGATTACATAACACGCTACATAATTTCTGTGGTAAAACCAGGAGAGTAGTATGTACCTTGCATTGCAATCACATGTATTTCACCTGTTCGCTCTTATACCACACAAGTTGAGTCAGTGAGCATGGCACGCTCACGTTGCATGATGAAGCGTGCCTATTTTATGAGTGTGGATGTGGGATCCAATGGTCGACCTCCACCCCTAGTTTAGTTGTCAACACATTTCTTGTAGCCATTGTTACATGTGAAGTGTTTGGTTTACCATCAGCACACCATGGACTGTTAGTATTTGACATGTCATGCGTTTTTTTAGTTGACCCAATGTACGTACATACGTAATATCTTAGACATGGCCCAACAGGCTGATTACATGTGCCAGTGGGAAAAAAGAATGAGTTTTTGTCATGGAGCAAAAAGTACATGTGTAGTGTACATACCACAAATCATCTTAAACACGTGACTAGTTTCCAGCCACATTGCGAGCCAGACAGCTCGTCTCCTCATGTACGTGGCGGTATGTACACCTACAGTGGGTACAAGATAGTCCTACACATCATATCAGGTCACACAACTTGAACAATGTCGTTAGCTAATGCTCATCATAGTACAGTAGTGCTTCTTGTAATCATAAATTGCTATATATCAAACTGGTGTTTGGTGTGTACTAAGTGCATATACACATGTGTGGCTTCATTTAGTAGTAATTAGAGTACATGTTTCAAATCATTTTTAAATGCAATTTCTCAGTAAATCTCCTCTGTTTCATACGTATGCTACATACTAAGCTGTGTGGAGCCAAGGAAACAAGCTGATTCCCCGACTTCCAAACAGGTGTCCTTATTGAATTTCCTTAATTAGAGGGGTTCCACCGTATGTGTTCATATGTATATATATGCACAGGTACATCCATACTGCTGTCAGGAGTTTGATCATGAGCTTTCCTTAAGTGGCTCAACACCTGTTTTGTCACACTCTCTTTCGTAACATAATTAAAGACATCTATATATAGATATTATAGCTTGTTTATACAAAGGGCAAATTGTCCTTGCCACAGAACTTCCTAAAGAGCTATACTTATTCCCTCAACTCAGGAAGATGGAGAGTAAGATGTAATCTGACCCCGCATAGCTGGAATGCCAATTTACACACAGCTACCTACGTAACAATACTACATTTAATTCCCTCGAGAGAGGCTTTATTTACAAATCTCTCTCTCCCTAATTTTGAATATCATTAACCTAGGCGCAACAACTAGCTACCCAATTGTACATAGATATGTCTTGTTTGCTAAGCACATGTGTATTGAAAGTTAGATTCAGCAATCCATATATTTATGTCCATGTGTGTGAACCACACATAGAACTACATATCCCTTGGGACAGTTACATTGTATGAACATGGGGAATATTGGGCCCCAGGGGATTACTGTGGACGTGTGCTGGAGAACTGGGACATGTGTTAGGGTGTATGCATGCACATGTATGTCCAGAATGGGGTACTATCAGGGGATTTAGCGTGGCTGTGTACTGGAGCAGTAGTTGTGGCGAGATTTCTCAGTTTCTCACGGGTAGGGGGCGGCCATGCTCTGTTATAACTAGTTTCAGAAAATGTGGGAAATTTTGACAAATGTAGTGACTGCGTGGATTTAGGGACCTTTGTTGGTAATGTTTGAGTGTTGTAGTTCCATATAACGAATATAGTTAACTGGAATTGAAATTTTTACGCTACAAAATATGACAAGTGACCACACGCTTGAGAACAGTCAATATGTGGTAATATTCCATATTTACTCCATACCTCAGACCTGTAGTCTCATCCTCCTCATCCCTCCCCCCTCTCTCCAAAATGTATAGTGTTACTTCGTGACAGTGTGTTAGCTGGTGTGAAACATTAATCACAGCTCAATATACGTAATATTCAATATCACAGATGTAAGATAGACATGCAGATGCACATGTAGAATATATCCTGTGAATCCCAATCTCTAGGTAGCCCTGAAAGCAGAAGGGCAAGTGCAAAGTGCAGGAAACCCCTAATTGAGAACTGTACGCCAATGTATCATAAAATTAATAACAATCCACTTGAATAATCTCGGTAGCAGGATATACGTGTGGCTTTCTTCATCTGAAGTGATTCAGGAGAAGATATATGAGAACAACAGGATGTTTCTACTAGAGGCCGGCTTCAGGGTTGCATGTTTGTGGGTGAAAATGATTAAGAGTGAGACAAAACAGGGACCACTATTTTGACAAACGTTCAACAGACCATCTGCACGTGAAAGAAGGCAATGGAGGATCAAAGACTTACGTGAAAGCAAACAGACATTTAACTCTCCATATGTACGACCGATATCAGTTCTAAACACTCTGAAGTGGTTCAGATGCAACAAGTACGATGTCATTCATGCAGTTCACAAGTTTTGACTTCATGCATAGTGACTTCGAATGCTGAGAAAGAATCCTCTTGTCTTCGACAGAGGAAGTGCATTGTATCCCCACGAATCATAAAGGGAAATATACTATTTACACACATACTTGTGTGTTTTATAGAGTACATACCGGCATACTACGTGCTGTGTTTGTGTACAGGAAGGCTACTTGGTGCTATTTCAACTTGAAGTCTACATATATGCTACATATATCACTTCAGTTCTTGAATTGAGAGAAAATTACATAATGATTAGGGAGTAATTAAACTAGTTACTCCACATGGTTTGTGTCAATAGTGTATTGGGAATGTTCCTATATCCCAGTCACAGCAGGCTAGGGCATATGGCATGTGTGGTAGAGTGTGTATGAGGACTATTGGATGGTGTGGAACAGAGGTTATTGGGGGAGGAACGCAAACAATGAGAGTGTCAGATTTCAATACTTGTATTCCTTTAGCAAACACTATTCATATATATCGGTGTTGATTTATGGCTGCAATATTGACATCATGTGACATCATGTGGTTGTCATCTGATCCTACGCAGGCAATCACGTGGTTTCAGAAGGTGCAGGGTATTCGAGTGGAGTGGAAGCAGATCAGCCACATTTGCTGGTGGGAACTTATGTGGTGTCATTGGTACGTAAGTATTACGTGTATCACTCCAAATGTCAAGAATTGAAAAACAACCGTAACCCCCTCATACATGTTCACATATATAGCAGCTTAGCATCTGGATGTTGCTGCCATTGTCCAAAACTTTAAGTGTAACGTCTCATAATAGAATCAGTTTGGTGGGAAACGCATCTTCCCCATCCACACTTAAGGATATACACGTGTGGACTGCTCGCATTCCAGGCCCTTGTACGTACTTCCATGCGAGTCTGTGGTTTTTAATATTGGAGGGAAAGAATGTTGAGGTGTGTGTGTGAGAGGTCCTGGAGAGGATTTCCTAGAAAAACACCCAATTTAGAACCTCATCATCTTCATGCTTTGTCCATCTTTATCCCATACATTTCCTGGTGCTATGTACTGTATATGTACATACTGTGTGTGTTGTTGTCCACATATGTGCATGTACATACGTATATTACTTCATAATGTGAGCATTTCGTTAATATACACAACATGAATGAGTCATGTATACTGCCTACATATACAGGTAGGTAATGTTGCATGTACATGTGATGTACATACGCATGTGATTGTCTGTGAAGCCAGCTGTCTGGTGTGTTTACCAATAGCATGTACATATATGCACACACCAATGAAAGGATTACAGCAATGGGGGCTCCCCGTTAATTATTGTAGAGTTACAGGTCGTTTATTCATGAGTAACCTTTTGTTAATATCACTGAATGTGTAGTGTCCTGGGAAACTCCGTGATCACTGTAATGATTCGCGGACTTAATCGCACGAAGTTACATATGTCAATGTAATATTATACCAAATGACAGTGTACACATTGACTTGAGTCATACCAGCTGTTCCAGTATTAGCTAATATAGTACGTTCTATGAGGCCTGCTAGGCCCTGATACTGCATGTCTACATATGCAGACACATAACATGAAAACACCATTTCTTGTAGCAGATTGTCTGTGTTCTCGTGGTCTAAGTTTGCGTCAGTGTGATTATTTTGCACTGCAGTGTGCTGCTTAAAATAATACTGCATTTGTCTGTAACCTCACCCACGCATATATCGATATATACATTTCTTTGTTCTTATATGGCTCTCCCCATTGAGACCTGTAACATTATCAATTGCTTTAATTAACCATTGTGTGTTCATGTACACACTACATACTTGTCATGCAAACACATCAACCTGTGCAATCATGCGTCTGCCAGGATCAAGCTTACACCTACATAAATCTGATAGTCAACTTGTGAACGATGTAATGACTCTGTAAATCTCTTGTAGGCTCGGGGCAGACTGGCTCACTGCATCTTCTTATGCAGAAAAGCTCTACCACAACAGTAAATGGTCAAAGGTATGCACCGTAGACTAATATCATTGTATGCAGCTGTTCCGTATTGCATTTCTGATGGTCTTGTCTGTCCAATGTAAACCAGTCCGTCTACACTTCATGGATTTCAACCCTCACTAAAATTTTTCTTGGAATTCTGTATAATTAGGAAATAATTTGATTGTGACCTACATAGAGGTACGTGTTATTTAATCCTTATAAACATTCTAAGTAAGTTTTATATCTAGACAGAAGCATTTTGATTAAGTATGTGTAGGTGTACATATGGCAGTGATGCAGCTGTGTTTTTAGAGTATAAAGATGTATATACCAAGTTTGAAAAGATCCATCCACCCACGCAGGGAAGTGCTCTCAGGTCCCATCTCCATTGGTGCCTGCGTGCAATACTCTCTGAATCCATGTTTTCAAGGACTGCCCTCTCCTTTTCCAGGAGTGTGTGTGCCCTGCTCTGCTCGTTCAGTGAAACACATGCATATTTGGTGCTGGGACAGCTGCACAGACTTATATACAGAGGGCTAACTGCCTAGTAAACACACCATTATGTAGTGTATATGTTCAACGTTTATTAGCATACGCATAGTAGTAGTAATCTAATTCTCTATGGGGATCTGTTATTAGATTTAGGAGCACTGCTGTTTTTTCAGTGCATACTGCAACCTCCAACACTCATAACATAGAGTAGGGCGCACTACCTACACTACACACAGTGAGTAGAATTGTAGGTGACAAAGATTACTGTCTCACTATCAGACAGATCACATCATGTCTCCTACACTGTGTACATGAACATAGATTAAACTACATATATACACATGTAACTATGTAACTAGTGTATTTTAATTGACATGGTGGCTGCAGTTATGTCTATAGTACTCTCCTCACTAACCCACATGTAATGTTATTCATAGCACAACTGGCAACTCAGTTTACTGTTGGTAAGACTCCAGTTTCCAAGTTTTTAATTCCATTTGCATAAGATCATTTTACACTTCTTAGAAATTTTATCTAAGCAAGATACCGGTGTGAGAAACATGTAGAGGTAGCTTTTTAAGTGGTTTGTGAATCTCTATAGTAGCCTTAGCGAAGTACTTCAGTAAATTAAGCAGCTGGCTTATGGCATACATACCACTCAGTTTTACTAGTCTGACTGTATGTGTAATGTGATGGGTGACCAGCTGGCTGGAATATTGTGCCTATGGCTGTGTTGATTCCAACTTTGTATGGCTTGTGGAATGTACTCTGCAACATGTTTAATATCAAATTTGCTCGCCATCCAATTTCTCGGCAAGGTTGCCATAACTATCCCATTTTCTCGTTAAACGGAATCTCTACTCTCTACATGTACACATGCTGTTCATATAGGTAGGTAATCCATGATATCACATCAGAGATTAAAGTCTATATTTACTACTAACTCCTCTCCCCCAACACATATGCACGCACACACACACACACACACACACACACGCACACGCACACACACACACACACACACACACACGCACACACACACACACACACACACACACACACACACACACACACACACACACACACACCTTTCTCTCCCCCTCTTACACTCCACTCCCAGTCTATTTTCCTCTATCAACGAGTGAGCTCTCTCCTAATGCTGCGACCCACTGAAGGAAGAGTGCACCTCCTGCAAGCTGATCCCTCACATAAACTAACAGCAGACATCACTTGTGGTGACCTTCTGGAGATGATACAGTACGTTCCCCCTCTTCTCACCCTCTAACTCTTCCTCTATTCTAATGTCTTATTCTTGAAGATACATACACACACAATGTGAGCACTCTTCCTGAGCCTCTCTCTCTCTTTTACTCTACTCTACAAACCTGCATGCAAACACCACTGCACCCACACACTAGCATTGTACATGCCACAATGTATGTGAGTATTCTGGTGGGAAAATTATTGCTGGCAGATTCCAAATGGTTTACTTAGTGCAGTAGG
Organism: Theonella swinhoei; assembly: GCA_963970385.1. Classification (NCBI taxonomy): domain Eukaryota; kingdom Metazoa; phylum Porifera; class Demospongiae; order Tetractinellida; family Theonellidae; genus Theonella; species Theonella swinhoei. Next base: position 5,568,194 of record OZ019953.1, read on the forward strand.
TACCTTGATGATATTTGACCTCACACACAGACCTGCACATACCAGAGGTTAATTGTAGCACAGTTAGAACCTCATTACGCGAGAGAAAGGCTCCCCAATTCAGAGGTAGTGTTTGTCTAGACTGAAGTATACACTGAGCCCCACCTCCAGAAAGTCAGTTTTTATAGGCCCAACGTTTGCCTATTAAACTCCTTATCTCCCTCTTAACTGTATACACAAGAGCCCACCTATTGGGGCCAGAGGCTATTTGCCCTTCTGCCAGTCATTACTCGGTGTTTTGTGGCTTTTTCTCCGCATAGCTGTGGTTGTGTACACTATCATAATACGTTGAAAGGAGCACTTCTTGGCTCTGTCTGTGCTCTGTTTAGTGGTGACTGGGGGAGTATAACTGGGGGATAGCTGTATATTGCATCATGATTATCATGGTCTTGCTGCTTGGGCTAATTCTTTCTCAACCTCCCCCTTCTTGTCCTCCCAACAACACGTGTCTTGTATATGAGTTGTGTGCACGTGTGTGTGTGTGTGTGTGTGTGTGTGTGTGTGTATGTGTGTGTCTATGTACAACTTTCCCTCTTAATTGTGTTCTCTGCACAGTTTGATTCCTGTACACAAACGAGTTGTTGCTGGTAAAAGAATAGCCATTGAAAAATTTGTTGTCGAAAAATCACAACGTTACTTGCAGCAGAACACTCAACTACCTCTTCCGGCCTTGGTATGTACATACACGTACATAAGAGTTGATATTGTGTATTCAAAGTATTATATTGTTCAGTGTATCAGTGAGTATTGTATTGTGTGTGTAACCCCACACATGTGCAGGGTATTTTTGACTTCTATCTAAACACTTGATACAGACATAATTTGCCTTTTTTGTAATTCCGGGGTTTTGTGCCAGGGTCTTAATACAAACCAGCTTTGATCGCTCCCTGCTTCAACCAGATTACCCACTCCTACTCACATCTCAAATAGCAATTTGTACGCATTCCATATGCCCCATTGACCCTGCTAAATTGCTCAATTTGGAGAAAAAAGGGTCAACATTGATGAGAATATTATCTTGTATGTGCAGTGAAATTTCAATCAGTCTGTGTAAGGCCTTGCTTCACATATACATCCACGTGGTATATTGACTGGAATAATGATTTGATGGTAAAACATGTGTGGCAATGGATATATAGGTAATATTAGAACATGGACAAGGTACAATTTGTTGCAGGTAAGTACATGTAGATGAGTGCCGTATTGCATGTCAGTGTAGACAGGTTTATGTAGCATTGTGTGATAAGTCATGCACGTGTATGTAATCGTAGAATGAGTGTTGTACATAGTGCTTTTTTTAATGAGAATGCTCACATTACCACAAAGTATATTCATACTCCTACATTCTCAACACATACTTGCTATGTGATTGATGAATATGAGTCCGATATTTAATATCTATCAAGTTGAGGTCAGTGTACTACCACAGAGTAGTCAAATTACTTGGGACGATTCGGTACAGTTGATATGTGTAATACCACTGGCTTAGTTACTTCATGGCACTAGTGGAGACATTGTATGTAGGATACGTTGCAGTTCAAGTGCTTACATGTGTTACATGAGTGGGGCGGCACGTTTTTGAGAGTCTGTATGTACATGTAGGTGCAGACGTTATTTATTGCAATTGGCTATGGGTGTGTGTGTGTATACCTGATACCACTCAATTATACATTCTGTTCCATTCTGTAGGAGATTCTTTATGTGTGGAATGGGTTTCGACTTCTTGCTCGTAATCCGGGCTTATTACATAACATGACGATGTGTGTGCAGAAGGAGCTGACGTGGATTGAGGAGAACCAAGGTTACCATCCCTACCACTCATGTAACATCACTACACTGAGCCCACAAATTGGTGCATATATTATGCATGTATGTTTCCAAGTAGAGTCCATCACATAAGGCAAGAGAACAAATTTGCCCAACACTGTATCTGTAGTCTCCTTGTCTTTGACCTTTGAAGCTCGCTGAGTTGAGAGGTTGTACATATCTCTACTACAGAGACTAACAGCTGCTACAATGACGACTGGTGTGTGGTGACACTGCTACAAGGAGTCTGCTTCAGGGCTCAGAGGAGACTCGATGAAGCACAGCACTGCTTTGAAGAGATTTCAGAAAGGTATTGCCCAATTGCCACTTTTCATGTCTTTATTAGCTATATAATAAGACGACAAAATATCTTTTGATATTTTTGCACTAGTGAAGAATATGTACACCCATAACACTAAAACTGGGTGTTGTCTGAGTCTCATGCAAAGTCATAGTCCCATTTGTCCCCCCCCCCCCTCCCAAAGACACACTTGTGTGTTTTACATACGTTTCTTTCAGTGTATTACCTAATCCCTTTCGGTACAGTCAGCGTTTATTGTTTGGTTTTACGTTGCACAATAATTGTTAATTCATTCAACTGTATACTGTGCTGACTATAGACTAATTTCCCGTTTCCTCACCGATGACTTCATTGCTATATGCTATCTAATGACCGGTATGACTTTCCCCAGACATTTCCCCACTTTGCCTTCAACCAACACCTTTATATGCATCAATTTATCACATGTGAAATGCAATTTATGTGCGGATATGTATAACGGAAAAGTATGTGTGTATAGACACGTAAAACCCAATTTCATGGTTTGGATTGGATCCAGGCAGATAGCACAGATGCACGTACACATACATGACATCAGATGATCTGCGGCAGATAACACATACTGTTAGCCACTCAAAGCTCCTTGGTTTGGTACGTGTGTGAATCCTGTAGCCAAATAATAGCTGTCTGAGTGAGTATTAGTTAGTTAATAGAGAATAGTATCATTGTATTTGTACAATTCATGTGTTTGGTATGTGGGGTCTAGTCTGGGTTAAAAGAGGCAATGTTTGTGTTTTGTCGCCAGACTCCCATATTAGAGTGGCATGCTATTTGGATGCTGTAACAGACTGTGCTTGTATACTAGAATCATGAACTAGTCTGTTGCATATATGTAAGAAGATTTTGTGTACATATTTTGTGGTTGTTCAGCTATTCACATATAACGTGTATTTATACGATACACACACACACACACACACACACACACACACACACACACACACACACACACACACACACACACACACACACACACACACACACCCACACACACACACACACACACACACACACACACACACAGATCAGGTCTAATTAAACACGATCATTACGTTTTAGCAGCTGCCAGAATGGAATTAGCATTTGTCTATATTGATCAAGGAAGATTAACAGAGGCTGAGGAGTTACTACTCACCACAAAGTTAGTGTATGATATACTATTGGTGAAGATGTACTAGTTATCTAGTTACAGTGAAGGACTTTGAGGTGCTTTTCCTCATTAATTGATACTTCAGAAGAGTATTAAGATCTATAAATATTTATAGCATTACATGACAGTTGATATTCTCATGATTCAAGTAATCTGATTGCTGCATCACACTCTGCTTGCAGGAGTGAGATTGTGCTTGCAAATGCATGTTTTCAATGATAGACATTGTTTTTGATTTACAGGAACAATTATAAAGGCTATCATCTGGAGAGCAGGATCAACCTAAGAATTCATGCAGGACTGAGTAAAATAACTCGACTCAAAAATCCTGAATTGTGTGATTGACTTTAAAAATCCTGCATCTTTTTATTTTGGTACAGGCTGAATACACATTTTCCATTACATTGCCCTCGAATATCGTTTGCAAAATCTATCAGACTTGCACTGCTGGTACCAAGAGTAAATATGTACGTAAACGCGCGCACGCAATTTATTGCCGAATTTAACCTGTATCTATATCTGGCGGCGGAAGTGCACGATTGCGCGTGTTTGGGGTTTACGTATTATGAAATATGCAGCAGCCCGCAGACGAGACATTCTTCAAATAAATGCCATATGTTTGTACTCTCATTGACGAATAAAAAGGCTAGGGAAGTAAAACGTGAATTAGTAAGGCAGAAAAGAAGCCCGTAAGAAGCGATAAAGAAACTTAGCCAGCAAGATGATTTCGCATAGCGGTACAGTACTACTGCTGCTGGTGGCCATTGTTATTGTGCAGTGCAAGGCCCTAGCCATTCCAGGTACGTACACGAGGAGTGTTAGCTGTGAATGTGTGTGTTGAAAGTCGTGCTGTGTACGTGCTTGTGTGTGCAATGACCCGTGCATCGTGTCTCTGACAACGCGTTCAAGTTGTATCCAAGGAGTCGTTTAATTCACTGTTCTGTACTGCGTGCTTTGCAACATGCAGGTAGTGATCTGCAAGGCCAAAATGCATTCTGTGCAAGCGTGCTAGCCGTTTCCAGCTGCATTCTACCGTTGATTCTCGTGTTTATGCAACTTGCAAGAAGTTATTCTTCCGTGGGAAAGGCATGCAGTTGGATTTGGATAATTTAAAACCCAGTTTGGCGTAGAAGGTGACCGCATCTGTAAGACTCCATATCAGGCCTAACAACGTTATGTTGCCAGGCCACACGAGATTTACGAAGCCAGAGCGACTGTAGGCCGCCTACTACTGTACAATGTAGCTCCTTCAGCCTCTAAACTGTCTGGCCTTCCAATGTACCAACAGTACTGGCATTGCGCATGGAAATAGCGATTTACTTTTAGCAGCTAGGCAGCTTGGCTCTGTGTAGGAGCCAAGCTATGCACACTTTAGAGAGTACTCGCTTGCAGAATTCATGAATAACATTTCGTACGGTATTCATAGGGCCACTGTGTCAATTTTCACAAGCCTGTTGGATCCAGCATAAAGCTGGTACTACTGCATCTCTAGTCTTACTATACACTGTGAATGGATGTGATGTAGTTTTACACACACAGCCCTTCTCTAAGGACAGAATAGGTGTAAATTTGTAAGCAAAATTCTTCTGTTTTACCAGTACAATGGACACTGCCTGCACTAGGACCATTTTTATACATGCCTGCCTGTGCCTTGTATTAATTGTGTACACCACAAACTCATTTTCATATGGTACAGTAGTATACTGAGGTGCTAATTGGGTATTGTTTTGCCTCCCTTGTCTTTGAGCGGATTTCCAGTGGTATTGTAATTGGTTGTCAGTGACTATTGTTGACATAAAGCCACTTTGTTTCCAATCAGATGCCTCTAATGCCCCAAATAGTCTAGGCCTCCTCAGTGCTCCCAGACGGCTCAATTAACATTAATTGCCTATTAATTACCCCTCTAATGCGGTAATCGCTCATCTATGTTCGTACTGATAATTAATGCATGTCTGACTTCATCTTATTGTCTAGTCAAAGGGGCAGGTTTCAAAGGATGCTTGAATACTGTCAAGTACATACTTCCCAAGTACAAGCCACATCTTCCTTTACTTTCAACCCCTCTTCCTCCTCCTCACCTCCCCACCTCCTTCTCCCCCTGCAGCTATCCACTCCAATCACGAAGACACACACACACCTCAGAAAAGGACTTCTTCACCAACTACTGTTAACTCCAACTCACTACAATGCTCCCTTACAGAGGACTCCTGCAATTTCTACTCTCATTGTATTGAGTCTCATTTCCATTGTGGTCCCCTGGGGTTTGCCCAGGCCTACGCTGAAGCTCGCTGTGAAGCCATTGATGATCTACGCCACTCGGAGCTGGGCAGTGCAGCAAGACACGTGCTTACAACAGAAACTTGTTGACTTAGTGGAGAATGAGTATAAATCTAAGAAACCCAATCCTCCAAACTGTCTTGACCTTGAACGTAAAGGACTAGATCTTATGAAAGAATGTTATGTTGAACAATCATCGTCATTCTGTTCAGCTCTCGCTGAAAACCCCACTGCCTTTGCACAAGATATTGCTAAGATTGCCAACAGATTTAGAATAAACTCCTACTATGCAACTCGAGTTGAACGTGAGCTCAGAAATCTCATTCTAAGTTGTGGAAACTCGCACAGTTCTATCCCAGATTCTGTTCTGTCGTCCATCGCAGATTCTGTTCTGTCCGTTGGTATCCATACACCACGAATCGTCCTCTGTGGGTTCATTGGTGAGTCTAGCCAGAGCAAGATCGACATCCCCAAAGCTGTGGAGTTAATATCAGATGAGTTCAACAGACCTATTGAGCAATTTAACTTCTCAGGGAGTGATGACCAGAGGAGATGTATAGAAGACTATCACTATCCCGATGATCTGACACCCACTGATAACGACCAGCTAATCTTTGTCACATGGAACCATGAGCCAAATGACTCTCTAATCTATAACCTTCCAACAGAGGCACGTCTTGGTGCTCCTCCACATACTGCCTACATTCGTATTTATCCATACGAACCATCACAATCAAATATAGAGGTCCCTCCTGAGTGTGGTGACGGCAGGAGACAAGCCGGAGAGCTGTGTGATATGGGGGTATGGAACATCCATACCCTGGATGTCCCTGGCTGTTACTTCACTTGTCAGCCAACAACAGCCACAGAATGTAGCACTGAGCAGTTGGAACGTTCTGAGTGTTGGAGTGTGTGGTGTGGTGACGGAGTGCGTAGCTACAATGAGGATTGTGACGATAACAATCATACCCCCGGAGACGGATGCTCTCAGTGCAAACAAGACGAACACTACACTTGTACTGGTGATTACAACAGAACATCAGTATGTACCCTCAACTCAGCCACAACTGCACCAACTTATCCTCCTGCTACTACATCCTCTCCCTCTCGACTCCACACATCCTCAGTCTCCTCTCCCTCCCTCCCTCCCCTCTCTCCCGACTCTCCCACTGCCTCAGCACACCATCTCGGTATGCACTCACCAACAGTCGAAGGGATATCGTCATCTGCTACAGCAACAACTGCACACCATTGGAGAACTCTAGCACTACAGTGCTTAGTAAGTGTACTGTTGTTTGTTCATTTGCTTACAACAAGATGATCCATCTTCTCTGTGTTTTGTCGTGTTCATTTTGTTAACCATTCATCATCTGTCAACCAATATCAAATTAACAGGTCCAGATTTTCACTTCAGCATAAATTTTATTAGTCATGTTGCAATATATTATATCACTATATTTACGCATTCTATTGGTTAACGTATTATTAAACGAGAGGCTATTTTGTGTTAAATAACATCTAATTTTGTTAGGAGAGATTCTGAATATTTATGAGATCTGTAACCACTTTTTAAATCAGTGATCAACCAATTCACTCACTCACTTTCAAATGATTATATATCTTCTAACTGTTATCTCCTCCATTATACCATTATGTGTGCTACTAATAGTCTTCCATGATTCCTTCCTCAAGGCTGTGTAAACTTGTGATTCCGAAATCATTTTCTGTTGTCTTGTGTTCCATTGGTGGATTGTTCTTTACTAGCCTCCCCCCCCCCCCCCTCTCTCTCTCTCTCTCTCGGTAGCACTTCCCTTATGTATTGTTGTGTGTGTATTGCTATGTGTGTCTTGTGTGTACGTACATGTGCTGTTCAATCTTCATTCACAAATAGTCTCTCATTCACAATATACACATTGTTTGAACTGAATTGACTGAATTGAAATTGATTTTCCAAAATACACACGTTATAGAGGGACCATTAAGTTCAATTTAGCAATGGACATATCACGCATGTACTTGCAAACAATATCCCATTTGAATATGTCACATGTTGTGTTTCAACAACATTCCTCGTGCTTTGTAGGCCGTGTGAGCCATTCGTCATGCTTGTAGTCCGTGTGATAGCTCCATAAACGGGTATAGCCACAGGGAAGTGAGTACACCTTGCCCTTACATCTTCAGAATTTACACTTTTGTACTAGTGGAGTATTACACGAGGCAAAATACAAACGTTGTAGAAGGTATGTATTTTGTTCAAGCAGCTGCAAACTCAATATCAACCACAGAGCAATGCCAGAGTTCTCTTATTTCATATCAGGGGAGGCAGTACATTCAATTTATGCCAATTATTCTATGCATCCACAAACACATACTTTACACGACTGTTTACAGGTCTCAGCTATCTCTATGACTCTATATGGAGGAGACTGGCTTTAATTGACATCCGTGTATGTGCCCAACGTACACAGATATGCAATGAGATCTCAGAACTTGTTACATCATGGGTATTACAAGTTGTAATCCTAGAACTTCAAAATCACACAAGCATGGCATTCCTTTCCATCTTCAAGCAGCCAGGAAGAAAAATGACTCCATCCACATACCCCCAGCAATGTTGTCTGCACAAATCTGTTACTAATCGGAGTGCTCTGTGTGTATGTATGTATACCATACATACAATAATAATATGATTGGATTATTCGTCTGTGATGTGTGCACAACTGGCACAATTAGAGTTTTTGGAGAGCCAACGAATGATGTATGTACAAGGAAGTCCATGTATACTTTGTGTGTACATGTGTCTGTAGTTCTATCCTTCACTGAACAAGTGAGCTACAGTTGTGCCAATCACTGCAACATATAAAGATTGAATAAAGTTTTAATAAACAATTAGAACTAACACATCATACTATAATGATTTATAGGAAGGCTCTAACCCCAATTGGATTAACTGTTATGTGATTAGCACATTGGAGGGTGAATGGCCATACAGGATGGAATACACCCATGATGTAAGGTCTACAGTGGAAGTTATGTTATAAATGTCAAGTACCGTAAACCTAACCATTTCGTCTGGCATATGTCTACATTAACAGTGATGTCCCTAAAAAGGAGCATACATCCCAAACTGTAGCATCTGCCCACCAGCCATACAAGTAAAACGACACCTGCAAGGGGATTGGGAACCCAGCAATGTACACTACAGAGTGTACAGAGCCACAATGTACACTACAGAGTACAGAGCCGCGGGATATATAATTGTCTTGTAGACACTTTAGGGACCGAGCCAGTGTTTATCGGATACCTGTGATCCCATAGCCAACATACCGCAGACATGATTATGACAACACACAAATAAAGTGTTTTAGCCAAAGAAATCAAATTCAAACAAGACATGTGGTTATAAGAAATTGAATCCTTCCTCGCTACTCTACTAGTTAATTAGCATATAATTATACTTTAGTATCCATGGTTACTCTGTGGGAGACAGTCAGCTTGGGAAAAAGCTCGTGAAGGAGGACACATCATGCACCAGGCTTCAGGTAGAGTAATGTAGGGCTGCCACATAAGTTGAGGTCACAGAAACCACCTGGGGACTCCTCTCTCTGTAAGTGGGTGCTAAGTGGGGGTGTGGGACAGTTGGTTGTTCACCCCCTCCTCCTGAGGCCTCAGAATGGTTTAAAGAGGGAGAGCATCTTTGTACTTTAGCATACACATGGCTGCACGCTTGAAGGCAGGAACTCTTTATGTAACTTCCTTGCATGCTACACACACACACACACACACACACACACACACACACACACACACACACACATACACACACACACACACACACACACCATATACACATTCATGCTATTATCCTCATTACACACACACACACACACACACACACACACACACACACACACACACACACACACACACACACACACACACACACACACACACACACACACACACACACACACACACACACACACACACATATACCATTCATGCTATTATCCTCATTACACACACACACACACACACACACACACACACACACACACACACACACACACACACACACACACACACACACACACACACACACACACACACACACACACACACACACACACACACACACACACACACACACACACACACACACACACACACACACACACACACACACACACACACACACACACACACACACACACACACACACACACACCATATACACATTCATGCTATTATCCTCATTACACTGCATTTGTCACAACACTCAGCATCATATTTTTCTTAGAAGACAAATTTTCCATGTCATGACATAGCCCATCCCTCAATGAATATAACTAATGTCTGGTGGAACTATACCATTGTCAGCACTTATTTTGCAATACAAGTGACTATGTAAACATACGTAGCAGGTGTTTGTTACCTCAAGTGATCTTTTAATCTCATAGCATAAAAATGAACACACTATTTAATGAATACTTTTGTGTGTCTGAGATGACTGTGTGTGTTGGCTGAGTTTGATTCAGTCTCTAGCTTCCATTTGTGTATCAGATCAAATCTATCCCTCGGTTCAGTTGCAAAGTACATTTTCTGTCTCTCTGAATATTTCTCCACTATATCTCTGTCTGTCACATCCCTAAAACTCCAATCTTGCCAGGTGGTGTTGAACTTCTCTAGTAATTCTATCCTCCTCTCTCGGCTGCTAACACAGTCAACCGGTGTCTGCTGAACCAGATTGGGAGCTAGGAGCCCGTGGAAGAAGAGGATGCCCCGCAGTGCAAACCATCCTCCATAGTTGGGATGAACGGATGCTCCATAAATTCGCCTATCATCGTTCCATGGCTGTGGACTAACGTCGGCCCTCTGGTAGTAATATGCAGCTCCTGCTACATGGCCTGCTGTCTGGACCAACACCTTTGGCCGTCTAGTAGGGGTCAGTTCTGAATCCTGAATAAATTCTATTTTGTACTGAGGAAAGAGGTTGGTAATACTGTTCATTTCATCTCGTATACACTCGTCCAGTGGATCTGCCTTCTTGGCTGTACTCTTCTCTGCCATAATGTACGGTAAGAAGAGCTTCTCAAACATGGATGGAGTGCTGATGACTAGTACTGCCAGTGTGTCTTCGTGGAAGGGAAATTGGAATGGTGTTTCTACCCTATTATTGTACCAGCCGACTTTGAACGGGTGCACCTCCAATCCCTTCCCCTCAACGCTCGTTCTGAGCTTCCTTACGATGTCTTCTACATCTCCTACACCTACTGAGAGAGGCTCTGCATCGTCTGACATCGGAAACTGTGCTCAGAGAGGCGGGGTCAAATTTAGCCCCGCCCCTCTCGAGGGCGTGGCTCAAGCGTTTGGTAAAACACTACGAAAATCAACACTAACTCCCCCGCTGGCCCTCCCGCCTCGGCATCTGACTGTCCTCTGCAAAGAACCCCGTGTTAGGTGAGAATAACACACGCTATCTCTAGTACAGATATCCACCATAGAAACTCTTTAGCCTGTAAACGCGGTACGTTACGCATCCCATAATGTTTGTTTGTTTTAAAAGGCTACTTCGTTTGTTTTACAGCCCCGAACAGAGATGGAGAACTCGGGATACAGTGGAAATCAGCAAAGGTGAGTGGTATTAGTCGTACAGCATGCACATTCGCACTAGTACTGTGCAATGCTGGTTGCCATTCAGTATTTAGAGAATCTTATAGTGAGCCTAATGATGTACTGTACATGTCTCTTTGGAATCTGCTTAAGACTACTGCATTATGGAGGCCACACCTTCTCTATTCGCATTTCTCCCCAGGCCTCAGCTGACTCTACACCTCTTTGGCAGCAGTGGGTGTGGCAAGGCCACGTTCAGGCAGCAGTGGTACAACAACTCCTACTCACGTCCACTCTCTGAGATTGCAGATGTTCGCATATTAATTAAGGTTAATATATGCATCAGTGCTGTATATGTAGTGAAACCAAGTCCACCTAACCAAATATAAAACACTACAAAAATCGACACTAACTCGTAAGAGCATGGTCGTGGGTTCAAGTCCCACCTGAGGCAGCCAATTTTTCTTTGAAAAATGACCGTTTCGGGCGAGTTGTGTTGTGTTGCTTTGCCTTTCTGTTGTGTTGTTGTTGCTTTCTCAGCATCTCTTTGAGTGATTGTTCATGTATAAAAAGATGTTTGTGTGCTACTAGTACATTCACAAGTGTACTACTACACACGTTCAATACTTGCAATTCTATTGCAGAACACACACTTCCTTAAAGTGAAACTGATGGTGGTCTTATTCCTGATACATAATGCTATTCACCTTCTGCAGATACATGAGATTAGTACAGAATGTGTGTCGTGGTCCTCGTGGATTGTGTTTCATCAGATTTCATAAGTTCACTCAGCACTGTCCATGCAGCAGCTTCAAATATACCTACATGACATGTGTACATATACAACCACAGTATGTGGAGGTGTGTAAGAAGAATGTGCTGTCTCCCATAGCTTATGGTAAAACAAGCAAACTATTCTGCACACTTTAAGCAGTAGTCACATGACCCAACATGTCTATATGAGGCTTTGTTCATGAATTTCTAAAAAAAGCACTGTGCTTGCACCAATACAGCAAAAATACAAATGTATCATCACACGCCTACACATTTGTAATGAGTTTCTTTGCTTGCTTTGCCTTATGTGTGATTTGGCCCAGCCAGATGAGCTGCCTCAGTAGCTTAGTAGAAAGTGAGTGTTGTGGATTTTGAATCCCACCCGAGACAACCAAATGCTTCTTAAAAAATGACAGCTTTGGATGTGCTTTACCTTTCTGTTGTGTTGTCTTGCTCGTCTCTCTGAATGAATTAACTTGTATGTACTTTACATGCCAGTCACGTTTGCATGTAAAATAGCTGTTAATAAGATGTTGTGTGGTCACAAGTACATGTTGTTCTCTTGTTAAGTATGTACATGTGTATGCTGTTCACGTGTATGTGCGTAGACACTCCGTCTGTCTTGTGGTCTGGCGTATCCATGTACAGTACATGCAAAAACAAGGCTACCATACTACTACCCTAACACTACTCTACTACCCTATCTTGCTACCCTACTACCCTACCTTGCTACCCTTCACTGCTACCTTCCCTGCTACCCTAGTACCTACCCTACCTACTACCTACCCTACCCTACTACCCTACTACCCTACTACCCTACCCTGCTACCCTACTACCCTACTACCCTACCCTGCTACCCTACTACCCTACTACCCTACCCTGCTACCTAATGCTACCCTAACACTAAATTGTTGACGTTTTTTGCATGTACTGTACATACAATGTATATACAAGCTCTATTTCTACATACAGCGTGATACAGACTTGGAGTCAGGTGGCCTACCTGCTATTGGTACAGATGACATGATAAGCCACACCTTTCTCATTATCTACCGCCCTGACAGCCAGGTACATGTACAACTGCACGTGTTGTATATACATTGTACATGGAATGTGTGATTGTGTACATACACGTGTTTTTGTGTTTATGCACAAGTAGTTGGTACATGTGGTTAACACAAACACACATTCCAATGCACATACACACTGTTCAGGGGAGCCGACAGTTTGCACAACGATGTATTCAGAAATTGGACAGTCACTACAATGGATTTTCCCCACAAGTGTTTGTATTAGAGAATCATTTTGAGTTGACATATAAATCGTTGAACTCTGAACCCTTGCAGGTATATATCTTTGTGTACGTGTGTGTGCGGAAAGTGTGTGTATGAATATAATGGGGAATTTGGTATGAGTACATGCTTCCAATTCCTGTACATACCACCCTCTGAAATGAGGACACCTCTCTAATAGGGACACATCTTCAGGTCCCAACTCCACTGAAGCCTGTACATACCACCCTCTGAAATGAGGACACCTCTCTAATAGGGACACATCTTCAGGTCCCAACTCCACTGAAGCCTGTACATACCACCCTCTGAAATGAGGACACCTCTCTAATAGGGACACATCTTCAGGTCCCAACTCCACTGAAGCCTGTACATTCCACCCTCTGAAATGAGGACACCTCTCTAATAGGGACACATCTTCAGGTCCCAACTCCACTGAAGCCTGTACATACCACCCTCTGAAATGAGGACACCTCTCTAATAGGGACACATCTTCAGTCCCAACTCCATTGAAGCCTGTACATACCACCCTCTGAAATGAGGACACCTCTCTAATAGGGACACACCTTTCAGGTCCCAACTCCATTGAAGCCCGTACATACCACCCTCTGAAATGAGGACACCTCTCTAATAAGGACACATCTTCAGGTCCCAACTCCATTGAAGCCTGTACATACCACCCTCTGAAATGAGGACACCTCTCTAATAGGGACACACCAACTCCACATACCACATACACTCTAAAATGAGGACACCTCTCTAGGGACTCATCTTCCAACTCCATTAAAGCCTATCTCCTACTGAAATGAGTACAGCTCTCCAATATTTTCAAGCCCATTCATACACGTACATGTCTTCCATTGCAGTTACCACCATCCTTTCTGAGCAGCGAGATTCAACTGAATGCATGTACCTGCAAATTCTGGTCTGTTCGGTTTGAAAATGGGATGGACCAGCATATAATGGAGCACATTCTCATTTCTCCTCTTATGAATATGCTTGACGAAGACCTCAAATTACAGGTATTGTGTTACACATATACATGTATTAGCATGTATATCTCTCACCCCCTTCTCCCTCCATTCAGCTGATAGTTAAGGCATGCACTCAAGGACAACTCGCTGTACTGAAGCTACTAGCTGGCCGGGTCGAAAACAGCAACCCTGTAGGCTGGTTGTCATGTGTCATAGCCAGCCTAGAGCAGCAACATCCCAACTCAACACAAACTGCCAAACTTCTCCTGGTTGCTGAATACCTCTACAATCTTGATTCAACTCTCTTTCTCTCGACGGTTGTCCGAATGGCAAATACGCACCCTCAGGTCTCGCTGGACCTGATCAATAGGTTTCGACCCCAGGGTCAGTCCGACAATCACTTTGTCAAGAGTGGTCTAGCCCTGTTTTCCGTTCCAGTTTCTTGGGTCCAGAACAGGCACTTCACACACATAAATCTCAGTAACAACCTCTTGTTGGAGCTGCCCGAGGAGCTGTTTCAACTGTCCACACTAAAAGGGCTCGACATTTCTCACAATTGTCTCGGATCCGTACCAGACATTTTGAAGTGGAACTGTCCAAACCTCCGTGAACTGAATCTGTCGTTCAATCGTCTTGTCGACACCACCTACTGCATCCTGAACCGTCCGAGGAACAGAGAGGACAGGAGGACATTGGGCGGTGGGTCTCCCGCACGTCCCGATCAGCAGGCCCACTACGACGAGGCACGGCGGCTCTACTTCCTGACTGGCTACAACCTCTACCCTTGTGTTCACTCCCTAAATTGGGTCTGCCTGAACAGCAATGCGAGCCTAACCCAAGTCCCCGAGTGGGTATGTGTCCTCCCTAACCTTACCCTCCTTGAGATGACAAACCTCCCGAAGCTTACTTCTCTCACTCCTTACCTGGCTCACTGTCGAAATCTCTGCATATTAAAGATCGACATACATCGTCTTGTGTCACCACCTGCGAGGGAAGTGTTGCATAGTGGAACGGTAGGAATAATGGCATACCTTCGCTGCCAGTTGAGAGGGTCTACTCCCTATCGACATCTCAAGCTTGTTCTTATTGGAGCAAATGGCTCGGGAAAAACAACGCTCTTTTCACAGCTCGTTCGTATAAAATCTCAGCCCCTAACCATGTCGTCTCCCTCATCAAAGACGCACATGGAGCTGGCTACGTTTGAGTACCGTGGGGAACACAGGAGCAGCGGAAGGAGCAGTAAAGAAGGGGGAAAAGGTAAAAAACAAGAAAAATATCGACCCAAAATCACATTCCAAGTCATCAATTTTGTGAGCGAAGAAGTGTTTCAGAGTATATACCAGTGTTTTTTAACCCACCGGACTCTCTTCCTTTGTCTGTGGGACACTACGAAAGGAATCGAGTCACTGCAGTCACTTGTGCCGTGGCTGTGCTGCATTCAGGCCTCTGCTCCTGGTTCATCTGTTGTCATCATAGGCACTCACATTGACCAGCGTCCAGCACTTAGCCGTGCCACCATTGCCCAGTGGGAGAAAGAAGTATTTGGGGATGCAATTTGCCTCAATCATAAGAGCACGCACCCTAGGAATCGTGAATTTCCAATTGTGAGTGACTCGGTTGTAATGAATTGTCAGAACAGACGTGATGTTGAGAAGTTGATGGAGAATGTCTACCAATTTGCTCTCCAACTGAAGCACCCCAAGACACGCACACTGTTGATGGAAGAGATGGTTCCACGATCCTACCATGAGCTGCAGACACTCGTGGAGGTGAAGTTGAGGGGTTTTCAACGGAAAGGCCAGTCAGTACCCATCCTACGTCGGGAAGAGTTTATTGATCACGTGCGATCGCTGACTCTCTATCACGATAACCTCGAAAAAGACGAAGAGGAATTTTCCCTGGCAGTGCGGTTTCTTCATGAAGCTGGGACAATCATCTACTATAAATCTCAGGTACTAGGAATGAACGAACTATATTTCTTAAGTCCACAATGGCTCTTCAATACGCTGGGCAGCATCATGTCACAGTTGAAACAACGTTCTCAAAATGCCCTCATTTCTAGTTCAACTCTACCTCTCGTTTTCCAAAATGTAGATATTCCTGCACACTATTACAATAACTTCCGCAGCATGTTGGAAGAAAATGACATCATTGTCTCACTCGACATGGAAAAGAATATTTACTTAATTCCATCAGCTCTTGATGCAGTCCCTCCCTCCAATTACCCTTCCTACAATCTAACAGACAGTGAACACTCATACTTAATGCAGTACATCCATTTGAACTACGTACCAAGTGGTTTCTTTCCACGTCTATTATCACGCGTGCTTATAAACCTCCACATGCTCTCGGGGCAGTTACTGGCACTGGGAAGCTCACCCCTGACCAGAATGGACCCTACAATGAAGCAATCTAATATCTTTAGCACTGTGCGTCATCGATATGAGCTAGACAAGATGGGGTATGTCCGGGAAGATGATCTCGCTGGAGGAATGACAACAGAGAAGAGGCTCCTGGATAAAATATGGGCGCTCTCCACCACCAATCTTGCCACTTGGTCTAGTCGTCATAGGTCACTTACGGAGAAACTGGTCACACTTTCTCGCCCAATCTTGAATCGTAAGGAGAGGCAACGTGTACGTTCCCCAACTACTATGGAAACAGAGGGAGAGGGAGAGAGAGGAGGAGAGAGAGGGGAGGATGTGGAGGAAGAAAATACTGCAATAGCCAATGAAATGGAAGAAGGAAGGAAGAACAGAGCCAAAGAAGGCAGCAACAACCCACTTGACCTCTTCTCACAGACGGTGGTATGGGAGAAAGGCCTTTACGTTGAGTTTCCATGTGGGACATGCTTCTGGCTGGAGTCCTGCGAACGAGCTTTGGCTATCATTGCCAAGGGCGACGGCGTGGTACCTAGAGTCAAGGTGACCACTTTCCTCACTGCGTGTGTGGATATGTTGATTGACGAGTTTTACTCGGGGGTAAGGCTGGTCTACTACAACCCCTGTCCTTCCTGTCTCTCCAGATACTGGTCAGAGAAGACGAGTGGTCCCGATTCCCTCACAGGTGATGGCTTAACATCGATCTCCTTTGCACAGAGCGACCTGGAGCTCTCGGGAGAGGTAAACTCACTCACTCTGAACGAATTTTCAGGGACAGCATCGTTCATTCGTCGCAGTAGCAGTGACCACAATTCCCTGACAAGAAGATTCTCTGGAACGTCCCTAAAACTGGAGAACTCGCCCTCATCAATTACCGCTGACTGCACCTTCCCTGTCGTCAGTTCAGACGGAGGTATCATGGAGGAGGTCCCCTGTGTTCTCCTCGATGGCAGTGTGATCCTCTATTCTCTTGCTTCCCTCATTATACAGTCGGTTCAGAGCAGCTCAGTCCAGTGTTCCAAGTGCAAGAAACCTGTCTCCCTCCATGACATCGGGCCACATGTCCTGTTGGCTGATTTCTTGGACAAACTGCTGATTAACTCACGGAATTTGCTATATGGAGAGGGAGATGGTGCAGTTTTGGGAGAAGGAGGCTTTGGAAAGGTAAGAGGAAGAAGACATTGTATATTGAAAATGTTGGGAGAGAATCACATACTTCCTGGGTACCTAGACAGCAGTCACTATACAATAGTATGTAGCCTCCCAAATTGCAGGGATTGTTATTTGATGCCTAATACAGTGAAAGCCCTCCAATGGATATCCTGAAGTATTCACCTCAATAAACAGAAGCTTATACTGCCCAAAATGACACGCTAGTACATTGTTAGTTGACCTGCCATTGGTGTATGTATAGTTTGTTGCCGTTTACATGCACACACACACACACACACACACACACACACACACACACACACACACACACACACACACACACACACACACACACACACACCACACCACACGCACACACACACACACACACGCATGCACACACACACACACACACACCACACACACACACACACACACACACACACACACACACACACACACACACACACACACACCTCTGCTGTCCTTAATTAGAGAGGTTCCACTGTATTTCCCTGTCTCTCTCTCTCTCTCTCTCTCTCTCACACACACACACACACACACACACACACACACACACACACACACACGCACAACAAGCACGCACACACACACACGCACGCACGCACACACACACACACACACACACACACACACACACACACACACACACACACACACACACACACACACACAACTCTGCTGTCCTTAATTAGAGAGGTTCCACTGTATTTCCCTGTCTCTCTCTCTCTCTCTCTCTCTCTCTCTCTCTCTCTCTCTCTCTCTCTCTCTCTCTCTCTCTCTCTCTCTCTCTCTCTCTCTCTCTCACACACACACACACACACACACACACACACACACACCACACACACACCTGTACCAGGTGGTGAAGGGAACCTACGACAGTCACCCAGTAGCAGTGAAGTTGTTTCACAAAACACACAGAGCCGACTCACTAGCAAGACAGTACAAGAGTCTACGAGAGGAGCTCACTGTACTGAGCCACCTAGACCATCCAAGGTAAGCAACATATACCGTCTGATGGTATGTACATGTATATGCATGAAAACAGGTGTGTGCAGAGCAAACCAGGCAAATGGCAGACAGCTGTTTCGGGCTGGTTGGCCCTCATCAGTGCTGTGTATGCCTAGCTGCTCTGCTAGGGCCAAAACTTACATACCCTAGGCAGGCCTGAGTAATATACATCCACCACAAACCACACAAGCCTACCTAGGCAAAACCCCACCGCCTAATTTAAAGCCAACAGTAACATGTACATCTCATTGAGAGGGGTCCACTAAAATATATTTTCACTCCCCCAGGGTTGTAAAACTGTTGGGGGTCAGTTTGAGGCCGCTGTGTCTAGTGATGGACCTTGCTCCACAAGGATCTCTCTCTAATCACCTTGACCTTTGCCCTCTGGGACTCAATCATGTTGTGGCCCACCAAGCACTTTACCAGGTCAGAAGTCAAGGAGAGCTGTAATCTTTAGGCTCCTTCAATCAAAGTCTGTTGACTCTCTATGTACATGACTTAATCATCCATGAGATGCTTAGAAAGTAAGGCAAAGCAACACAAGACAATAGAAAGACAAGCAACACAACACAACTCACCCAAGGCAGTTATTTTTCAAAGAAAGAAGCTGCCTGGGGTGGACTCGAACCCACGACTGTCTGCTTGCTAGACGACACTCTTACCAACTGAGCTACCGAGGCAGCTCAGCTGGCTGGGCTCAAATCAAAAAGCAACCAAAGCATCACAAACCAGATTAAACAGGTGAATTCTAACATAGTAGGATTAGCCTTAGGTTATGAAATGGCTTCGAACTCTCAGTTCTGTTGGTATAAGCCACCATTTCTCACTTTGTTTCCTTGATAATTACCTTCTCTGTGTACTCCATCTCTCTCTCTCCTCCTCCTCCTCAGATTGCTGATGGCATCCGCTATCTCCACTCCCTCTACATCATTCACAGAGACATCAAACCAGGCAACATTCTAGTCTGGTCATTGGATCCCAATACAGGTGAGAGTATACCATTTTAGGATGTGTAGAGTAACCAGAAGGATTTTCAATTTTGAGGTGAAAGGTAAATGTACATCATGTGTGATAGAGAATGTGATAGTTGATGTACAGTAGTAGCCAGAAAGGAAAGTGTTAGATTTACAACTTGTTGGTTTACTGCACGGCAGGTGTCGATGTACGTCTTGCTGACTATGGAGTGTCCCAGTTCTCCACTCCATCGGGACTTTGGAGACATAAGGGGACAGAAGAGTACATGGCACCTGAACTCAGGGCTAATAGCAGTGTTGCCTACATGTATGATGAGAAGGTAATGTACACATTGTCTTGGTTGTCTGGTCTCTGAGGCTCTAATATTTACAGTCAGGGATTTTTCTAGAAAAATTTTCAGGGGGGAAATCAGGACTTCCTAAAATTTGAGGGGGGCTAGCCTTTTATCGAGACTGTCCTGTGTTTTTGTGTATGCAAGGAATTAAATTGATCATAGCCCATCTCAGGGGGCAAGTCACTTTCATGAGGGGTAAATTGCCCCCCTTGCCCCCCCCCCCCCCCCCCCCAAAAAAACTGACAGTAGATGTTTTTTTTTCATTAGATACATGTACATGTATGACTTAATCATCCATGAGATGCTTAGAGAGAAAGAAAGACAAAGCAACACAACACAACTCGCCCAAGGCAGTTATTTTTCAAAGAAAAACTGCCTTGGGTGGGATTCAAACCCACGACCGTCCGCTTGCTAGGCGTAGCTCTTACCAACTGAGCTACCGAGGCAGCTCAGCTGGCTGGGCTCGAATCACATATACAATACAAAGCAACCAAAGCACCTCAAGCATCACAAACCAGATAAACTGGTGAACTTAAACTCAGTATGTACAGGGTGTACAAATATTTCTTCTATTACCACAGTAGATGTTTTCAGTGGATTTATATACAAATATTTCATTTTTGTCATAGGTGGACATTTTTTCATTTGCCCTTCTCCTGCACTTAGTTGTGACTGGTCGTAAGCTCTTTGCAGGTATTCTCAACCGCAGAGATCAGCTCCAGATGATCTATAGAGCTAACTTCCCTCAGCTGAGTCAGGCTCTAGCCAAGTCTATTGAAGAGAATCGTCCCCAGTGTCCCGATCACAGTCTCCAGCACATCTTTGCAGAGAGTGGGAGACACCCCGCAGCTAGGAGGAATATCGACTCTTCATGCTATTCGACCTGCATGCAACCACTGATGGACCACTGTCTTGCTCGGAGTCCGGCTAATCGCCCGTGTGCCCAGGGGATCTGTAGCAGGCTTCTGGTCTGTCCAGGCGGACTTCAACAAATCCGTTTCTTTATCCCATCCCCTGTTTCATGGGCTGCATATTCTCCGTCCGAAAACCACATCATTGGAATGCAAGAGGATGCAGACTATGGCATGTTAATAATACCTGGTGCATGGCTGTACAGAAAAAAAGCTCTACCTTATCACGGACAGAAGATTACCTGTTTAGCATTGGTGGGGGAAGAGGTGTTTATGGGATCTGCTGAAACTAATCTTGTTTTTTCAATGAAACTACCAGCACTGACTTCCGGGCACATATCGCCGATATTATTACCAGGGGCTCCCCTTTGCATAATACCACAACAGACGGCACATGGTGCAAAGATTGTCGTGGGAATGAGTGCAGCACGAATTGCTGTGTTTGCTCCACCGGGTCAGGGGAGGCATTTATTGGAAACACACCCTTTTATTACTCAAATCATGAGTAATAGTGACCCTGAGAAGACGGCCATTTCATGTGGAGTACACTACAAGAAGATTGTTTGGTGTGGGTGTGGGAGGTACCTGGTGGGACTGGACTCCAAGGAATACATGTTGAAACACTACAAACCACTGATAAAAGATGCGACACAGATTTCTCACATGATCTGTGCTCTGGGGCAACTCTGGGTTTCATTTGACAGCCGTACAGAGCTCGTCGCAGTTGATACACAGACAGCACAGTGTGCAGAGCCGATTGACTGCCAGTGAGTTTCCTACTCTCTCCCTCCCTCATCCTTCCCTTCCTCCTATCCTCCCTCCCTCTCTTCTTTACTCTTTCCCTTAATCCCTTCCTCCTATCCTCCCTCCCTCTCTTCTTTACTCTTTCCCTTAATCCCTTCCTCCTATCCTCCCTCCCTCTCTCCTTCACCCTCTCCCTTAATCCCTTCCTCTTATCCTCCCTCCCTCTCTCCTACACTCCATTCTCTCTCCCTCTCTCACTTACACTCTCCCCGATCACCTCCCTATTTCCCCCTCTCTCAATTCAGTCGCATTCTTGGCAGAGATTGCTCCTCTGTGGATGCCTCTATCACAGACCTTGTGTCCAGCGGTGAAGCTGTTTGGGCCGGTACAAACGGAGGTCATGTTATCACCTTTGACCCCGTCTCGGCAGACGTACTTCTTGTGCATCGTCGTTACTGTCATGTTTCGGCATTGGTGTGTGTGGGGACAGAGCAAGTTGTGGTGTTCGGGAGGGAGAGGGTGGAGGGTGTGGATGGAGAAGCCGACAACGACAAAACTGTTTTTACCGTTTGGGACTCTTACGTGAAGTATAGGGTCACATGACATCATGTGATCTTTTATCTCATATCTCACAATGTACATGGATCACTTATACATTGTGTGTGGTATGATATTTTTATGTTTTTGTCCCTTATATTTAATATATCCCATTCATAACAACATGTATTTTTCAAACACTGATTTCTGAAAACATTTCTACTCAAGTGCTGATTTTATTGTAAGTGTATATTTCATGATTATGGGGGTGTGGTCAATGGCAGCACTCATAGATGCTGGAGTCGTGAAGGAACTACGCTATTTAGAAAGCAGAGGGCCGGATATAGTGTCCTGAGCGTGGTGAGGGTGCTACTAAGCTTTCTAAATTGCGTAGTTCCCGACAATGAGTGCGTCTAGCTAACAGCAGAGAAACTGATTGGACAATGACCATTCAAACCACTAGCAACAAGCGTGCCAATAGATCCCGGTACTAGGGACCGGCAGCCAACTATAGATCCCACTAACGAGGTAACTATGAAAATAGATCCCTCATTTTTCACAACTTGATTAGTCAATTCGCAGTCTAAATTAAATATAGTGTTCCCCAAAACCGCCCATAGGAACAACTAGGTGGGCCCACTCCACCCACCAATTACCATATCCATCACGTACACAACTCCAATAGTAGTAAAAATGAACTAGTGAAATGTACGGTACGTCTGAGAGGGCTATAATTTCATGGAAAAGGTGAGGTCAGTTTGGGTGAGCTTGTCCTCGTAGAGAGCCTTAAATTCTTGTTTTATGGGTACAAAGGCCATTACATTCTCCGGCTTCTGCTGCTCCCAAAACTGGTCAAACTTGTAGAACAGGTAACCTGAGTGAGATTAGCAAATTACAGCATGATGTGGTGTGTGTGTGTGTGTGTGTGTGTGTGTGTGTGTGTGTGTGTGTGTGTGTATGTGTGTGTGTGTGTGTGTGTGTGTGTGTGTGTGTGTGTATGTGTGTGTGTGTGTGTGTGTGTGTGTGTGTGTGTGTGTGTGTGTGTGTGTGTGTGTGTGTGTGTGTGTGTGTGTGTATGTGTGTATGTGTGTGTGCATGTGTGTGTGTGTGCGTGCGTGTGTGTGTGTGTATGTGTGTGTGCATGTGTGTGTGTGTGTGTGTGTGTGTGTGTGTGTGTGTGTGTGTGTGTGTGTGTGTGTGTGTGTGTGTGTGTGTGTGTGTGTGTGTGTGTGTCACACACAGTATATTTCCATCAGCTCTTCAATGGTAAGCGGCCACTGTTGACAGGAAGTATAGAGATAAGCATTTAGTCGTCGGTCCCTCAACCATCCATGAATCATCTCTATAATATGGATACCCACCACTGCATAAGGGTAGCTGTAGGCACACAGAGAAAGAACATGGATGATGGATCACCACCAACTGGGTCGATCCCTACATGACATGTATGTACAGTGGAACCTCATTACACTTGGGGGCAGAAAATTCCTCTGAAGTTGATTAAGGGAACCTCCTTTAATTTAGTTCTAAATTCCTGAAATCGGTAAACTTTCTTCTGTCCCTAGTGTAGAGAGGTTCCACTGTATGTGTTGGGGTTGTAGAGAAGATTCCCAGACAGAGAGTGGTTGTGGCTTACTGATATTGAGGGTGGTGAGAGCGGGAGAGAACGGAGCGAGCTACTGCCTGGTGGTTGGAGGCGAAATAGCTTAGGGGACGGGAGATTAAGGAAAAAACCGAACCAGATGGTGGGTATGAATATTGAAAGAATACCGTGTGGTCAGTGTCTTTCATTATCAATGTGGTCGAAGTAAGAAAACTTGATAAAACCACAATACTGGGAAGGTAAACAGCCACATTGCTATAATCTCCCTCCCTCCCCTCTCTCTCTCTCTCTCTCTCTCTCTCTCTCTCTCTCTCTCTCTCTCTCTCTCTCTCTCTCTCTCTCTCTCTCTCTCTCTCTCTCACGCACACACGCACGCACACACGCACGCACGCATACACACACGCACGCACGCACGCACACACACACACACACACACACACACACACACACACACACACACACACACACACACACACACACACACACACACACAGGAGACATGTGGATACTGCAGGCTGTAGAGACCCAGAACTCCCATTCCCCTGAAATCAGTTGCTGGATCCTTTCCTTGAAACCCAATCTCCTGCCACTGTTTAGTGTGCCGAGCCTCGAGCTCTGTGTCAGGCATGAGGTGTTCCCATAGCTCAGTGAGGGTAGTCTCGTGGTCCTGGTTCTTGGGAGAGAAGGGCTGTCTGGACAGTGAGTCTAGTTCATCCCACAGCAGTGTTAGGGAATGAATACGTACAAGACTCAACTGCAGACGACCAACAACACTGTGTGTGTGTGTGTGTGTGTGTGTGTGTGTGTGTGTGTGTGTGTGTGTGTGTGTGTGTGTGTGTGTGTGTGTGTGTGTGTGTGTGTGTGTGTGTGTGTGTGTGTGTGTGTGTGTGTGTGTGTGTGTGTGTGTGTGTGTGTGTGTATGTGTGTGTGTGTGAATCATGACTTAATCATCCATGAGATGCTTAGAAAGAAAGGCAAGGCAACACAACACAACAGAAAGACAAGGCAACACAACACAACTCGTCCAAGGCAGTTATTTTTCAAAGAAAAGATTAGCTGCCTCGGGTGGGACTTGAACCCACGACCGCCCGCTTTCTAGGCGAAGCTCTTACCAACTGAGGTACCGAGGCAGCATGGACACCTTATAAGGACCTTATGAGGACACCATACTCATTAGGATACTATCTTCTACCCACAACTATACGAGAGGTTCCGCCATACCTAGGTGTGTTGGTTAAGCCCTTCTCTTTGATCAAGATGTCGATGGCTTGGTCTACGCTCACAGAACTATCAGTGGCAATGGATCTCACAACCTGTGTGTGGGTGAACAGCACAACTAGTTGGAACCTGGAAGCTGACAACTGCCAGAAATGGGTGGAAAGTCTACTAGTCCATCATAGTGTTGATATCAATCTCCTCAACTATGCATTGATGTACTGCAATCAATGACACTCACCTTGTTGCTTGAGTATCGCAGGCTTTGCTCTGGATAAGAATAGAGTGAATGAAAGATGAGGGAGACCAATATCATCCACACACACACACACACACACACACACACACACACACACACACACACACACACACACACACACACACACACACACACACACACACACACACACACACACACACACACACACACACACACACACACACACACACACATTACCTATTTGAACTGTTCTCTTCTCGAGGGGGTCCTTGGACTCTGCCAGGCGTTGGACTTCGCACTTTCTAGTGAACAGTCTCACAAGCCACTTCCACAGACGCCACAGCCACATGGTGACGGCAATAGCTATCCCACCAGAGAGCTGGTTTGGTATTGCTTCACTACCTCTGGGCGTAGCAGCAGCGGGAGGCATTTTATATCACTTTTGTGGATTCAAGGTGAGTAATAATTAGAGTTATTGATGTGGCCACACCCCCTCGCATTGCTCATTAGATGCTGGTTAATTTAGGGGCTTACTCTGTTTATTTCTCCTTACAAGATGGTTTGGCGAGCCAGGAATATTGGTCTCATCAGTGACTACGGGTCAGACTACTTCTCGGAATCGTCAGCCGAGAGCGAGTTCAGCACCAGCGAGGAAGAAAGTGGACTCGCTTCCGACAGGTCCAGCAGACCCAAGGTGCGCGCGCCTCCACGCTACCCTAGGCCTCACTCTCACTTGCTACGCTACAAAGACGGTCAAAGAGCCAGAGGAAACAAGCACGCAAGAAGATGGGAGAACTGTGAGTTCTATTCATCGCGCACCACGCACATCAATCCGATTGAGATATACCCTACTGTGCAGCGGTGTTTATCAACAGCCTCTACCAGCTTCCTGAAGAGGAGGTGAAGAGAGGTTACTCCATCCTACCTGACCATTCCTCGGCACTCAGCTTGCTGCACACAGATGAAGAAAGCATGCAGGTACAACATGTGTCCAGTCCATTGTCTTGACTCTAGTTAGAGTCTCAGGGGCCCCAGCCCCTTTCCTCTAATTGTACGGGGGAGGGAGGAAGGGTATGGGGACAGCGCTTAGCTACACATGAGCAGTAGCTGGACAGCTATGTGCAGGTGTTAGAATGCAAATTAACACCCACACCCTTTCCTCCCTCCCCCCCTCCCCCCCTCCCCCGCACAATTAGAGGAAAGTGGCTTGGGCCCGAGACTAGACTCTAGTAAGGTGGAGTTGGTATTTTCATCTTGAACTTGCAGTGTCTAGCTCAATAAGCAGGTCAATTTTACTATCCCGAAGTGCCATCATTATATGGACACCTCATTAATGAGGACACTTTCTTCTGTCCCACGGGTGCCCAGATTAGAGATGTTCCACTACATTTTAAAGGCTTGGCAACTATTCACATCACGACCGGAGGAGGAGCAGAACATGATACTGACTAGTTCTCAGAGAGGACCAGGAGCTCGCCCCCAAGAAAAGAAAGAGGACAAGGAGGGTGGGAGAGAGGAAGAGACAGCAGAGAGTTGCTTCAGAAGGATCGATCGTCACATACGAATGATGCTCAAACACAAGAAGCACCTCCCTAGTGTAAGTCTACATGACGTCTACATGACGTCCTGCAGTGGTTTAGAGTTAGAATATTACCTTTTTGCAGGAATTTCTGCAGAGGATGGAGGATGAGCTTACTCAGCTTTTCACAACTGATCATAATTTGTTAGTGGTGGCCATTCATCCCGACACGTGAGCCCTCACCATTTCATTTGCATTAGAGCATTTTGTGTCTGTGAAAGACTTTCCGTGGGCATCAGGGTTTCTTTTGGGGGGGGGGGGGGAGGCGAGAGGGGGCATTTGCCCCCCCTTAAAAAGTTTTGGCCCCCTAAGTCAAAGACCTTCCTCATATACTGCCAGATGTGTTTTCATGTTACCCCTCAAGATTTCTCGTATATGTTACCCCCCGTCAAGCTTTCTGAAATAAACTCTGGGCATGGGATTTGCCTGAAGAATACTCGATGGCTGTCGTTTGCCACATCATGCTAACAGACTGTGGAGTGCTTTTCAGTCTCTGTAGACATGTTTCTTGGCTGAGACTGTCAAACCACAGAAACCCACATGCCCACTAGAGACATGGAATGTTTAAATGCAAATCAAACACAACCAGAGCCTACTTACATGTAAATGGTACTCTCTCTGTGCTGTTCTGATGGTTCAGGTTCTACCGTCTACTGGTGCACGGATTGTGTCAATATTTAGGACTGACATCTACAAGTGAGTGGAGTTTTAACCCTCGGCACACAGTGCAGTGAGGGTTATAAGGGTTAAAGTCAGAATGTCATACAATACACATTATCATATACGTGGAAAACGTGTATAACACACTAGCCAAGAAGCAATAGAAAGAACCCCAGAAACCTAACCTCAACAATCCGAACATTCCTCCAAAACACAACACATAACACACACACAGACTGGAGCAGGACACCGGATGCCCAGCCTTGAGAACTGGGGCAGTGGGTTGAAGATGTGTACATGTACTCTGGGGTACTTAGCATGTTAAAGATTTAGAGCAGTAACTTTTACCTTCTCTCCTGCTACAGCCCTGCACAAAGGTGGGGTGAGTCTGATGGTGTTGGAATGTCCCAAAGACAAGTTCACCTCCCCACCAATCTCCCTAGTTACATATCTCACACATCACA
This sequence comes from Theonella swinhoei, assembly GCA_963970385.1. NCBI lineage: Eukaryota > Metazoa > Porifera > Demospongiae > Tetractinellida > Theonellidae > Theonella > Theonella swinhoei. Next base: position 5,596,266 of record OZ019953.1, read on the forward strand.
CCTAGTACACCTCCACACCAATCTCCCTAGTCACGTACCTCACACATCACACCTAGTTCACCTCCTCACCAATCTCCCTAGTCACGTACCTCACACATCACACCTAGTTCACCTCCCCACTAATCTCCCTAGTCACACACCTCACACATCACACCTCCCCCACCTCCCCTCACACCAATAGATTATGTCACTATGTATAGCACTGTATCATGTTTAGTACATGTACATAGTTTTTTTTTATTTATAAAATCAATCAATTTTCTAATCCGACTACATTCTCAATACATTAAGTCTGTGTGAGGAGATGGGAGTCTGGCGGTACACTGTACAGATGTCTAGGGCCTGCGACAACACCTGGGCAATAGAAATGTTCAATACTGTTCCTATAAAGGGCTGGGTGTGATGTACAATATACAGGTACATGTAAAGTTATCAAATAGCCTAAATGATGGAAACACTATCAACCAAATATCAATGCCAAGTCATTATGACAGATCCTGAAAAAACTCAGGATCCAGCTGGGATTCGAACCCAGGGCCTTCTGATTACTAGTCAGACACTCTTACCACTGAGCCACTGGATCTCTTGTGGCAGAGGAGTGTAGGATGGATGTTAATATCCTAAGGATTGAGTTCAAACCCAGACAATGACTTGGCTACACAGGCAAGGCATATACAACATGCAAAGCACGTTAGACTCAAACTCTGCCTTAATCAGTCCACCGGGGGAACTAAGCCACCAAGACACGAAACTGAAAGCGAGATGACCACGTACATGTACATGTACATGGTCATATCACTAAGAGGGCTCTGAAAGTGATGTGGTCTGTATCTGTCTGCAAGCTGTGCATGGTGACCTTTGAACCCCTTGTAACCCACAATTATGTGCATGGAGAGACCCTTGGTCAGGTCTAGGTGGTCACCTGTCTTGTCTCGTGAGGTAATATAACTGCATCGGTGACTAGGTTAGAAGGAGGGTGCACTGATGCCTCTTCCTGCAATCTGAGTGGGAGAGAGATGGAGAGAAACACCATTTTACTGATTTCATTTTCTGAGCCTATAGGTTTTAGCATAGATTATAGAGCACAGGGAGTTCACTGCCCTGTGCTCTATAATCCACGGTTTTAGGCAGTATTGATGAGTGATAACTAGAGGGTAACTGTAGGAATGTATGTGTGTACTACATACTGTTCTGTGACTGCTGTTTCCTTGTCTGTTGAGGTCTGAAGACTTTGTTGCTTCATGGCTTCTTGCTGGTGGTCTAGACTGGCGATAGCCAGTCTGGCGTGAGGCCACGAGAAGAGAAAGTTGGGCTGCAATGCACGTCCACCCTGTGATGAAAGTATATACGCAGCTTATTCTTGGGTCAAAGTTCAAACAGCACTACTGAAAGAGGGGTTGGGAGAGAGTGGCATCTACCCAACTCACCATTGCGAAGCTACTTGGTCCATAGCTACCGCCAACTATGAGAGTAATCTTAGGCACTGTGGCACAGGAAACAGCTGCTATCATCTGTGCCCTGGATTTTACTGTTAAACCCTCATTGCCCCCCGGGGACAGAAATTCAGAATCCGAGGGGGTGTTTTGAAGGAATATGATGGGTATATCCCTGAAGGTGCACAGACGGACAAAGTGTGTTCCTTTAGTTGCAGCTACAGCTGTCAGCTCTCCATCACTGGCGAGGATACCAACTAGTCTCCTGGGTGGGGTGGGGAGGGAGGGGGAGAGGGAGGGTGGGAAGGGAGAGGGAGGAAGGGAGAGGGAGGGAAGGAGGGGAGAGGGAGGGAGGGAGAGGGAGGGAGGGAGGGAGGGAGAGGGAGGGAGGGAGAGGGAGGGAGGGAAGAAGAGAGGGAGGGTGGGAGGGGAGAGGGAGGGAGGGGAGAGGGAGGGAGAGAGAGGGAGGGAGGGAGGGAGGGAGGGAGGGAGGGAGAGGGAGGGAGAGAGAGAGGGAGGGAGGGAGGAAGAGAGGGAGGGTGGGAGGGGAGAGGGGGAGAGGGAGGGAGGGAAGGAGGGGAGAGGGCGATGCACTTATGTGCCAACAGGTAAGACAGATTCCACTGTTACCCATTAATCCTGGCAAAGCCTGTATGTAGGGTTGGGCCATACTTCTCTTTAAAGGGATGGAACCTGCTACCATCCACCAGCCTTGCCACTACTTCTAAGGCACGCCACTTGCCATGTTCTAGTTCTGTCGAGAGGAGGCTGGCAAATGTCTCTGGTGAGCAAGAGTAGAGAGGTGGCTCTGGAGAGATAGAGGAATGGTAGGACCTGAAGATGTGTCACTATTATAGAGGTGTCCTCATTTCAGAGGGTGGTATATATGTAAAGGCTTTAATGGAGTTGGGACCTGAAGATGTGTCCCTATTAGAGAGGTGTCCTCAGAAGGCAAGCTCTAATGATATGCAAAACTGTGACTCTCACCGACTGGTATCTCGTCTCCCTTTCTCTCCCTTGTTCTAGTGAGGTTCAGACTCCTCACGATCCTCCTCGCAGTCTCAAACCCCTCCTCCTCCGTCTGGACATAGTGGTCTGTACACCCGCTAATACCACAGTGAACATCAGCTCCTCCTAAATCCTCAGTTGAAATCGTCTCCCCTGTTGCTGCCTGTGAGAGGACAGAGACAGAAAGCAGCTGGAAACAGAGGGAGGAGAAACTAGTGGATTTTGTCCATTAATGTACCTCTTGTGGCACAGCTACATGGAAGCTTATTTGAAAGATATCGTTCATTGGCGAGCGAAACAAGCCCACCTAGTTATACAGCTGGCACGGGATTTCCATATGTATGTAGCAGATGATGCATTTTGGCCCCAGGACTGCCCGTGTGCTACATGCACAAACATAACCGGCCTTGCCTCTTCTGCTCGCCATCAATGCATAGCATTAAACTAGTCTATTACTGTGGGATAGGACTAAGGTGTGCTGTATCTTTCTCTGACTCTGTTTTCAGTAGCAAGTAGGTGAAAACTTGTCTCAAACCTGGACAAGTGGTGGTCCTGCAAGGTAGAGTGATCCTATTCCCTTGACTATCACGGCCTCGTCTGACATGGTGGGTATGTATGCTCCTCCAGCAGTGCAAGGACCACACACTACAGATATCTGTAAACCACACAAGACTATGAGAGAACACACCAGTGATGTTTTATAAGCAACTGGTCTAGAGCCAACAGCAATATGAATTTGCTGAGCTACACTGTGTAAAGGACGTCACATGAACAATCATGTGTATAGCACACTACATGCAAGAAAAAAGAAAGAGGGAAGAGAGGAAAAGAAAAATATGTAGACCAAAGAAAGGAGCACTAACTACAAACACATACAACACATAAAATCACACAACAGCTGCAATATGCACACTCTAATCTAATTAACTACCTGGGGTATACCCATTGATGAGAGGACTGCTTGATTTCTGAAGACTTTTCCACCATGATTTCTGTCGGGGAAAACATCAGCCTGTGCAAAACAGAACTTTTGATTCAAACCCCTAAATTCCACTGATTCTCTCTCTTTCTCATACCTGAAGAGGGAGAAAGGCACCGCCAGAGTCGACCAGATAGATACAAGGTAGCCTATTCTCCATTGATATCTCCTGAGCTCGCAGCTGCTTCTTGACAGTGATGGGGTAGACAGTACCACCCTTGAAGGTCCAATCATTAGCCGATACTATACACGTCTCCCCACTAATCTTTACAACAGACACAGCATTACTAGCATTGTTCACTCGCCCATAGGGCATACTTAAACCAGCCCACAGCCCAATATCCAAAACGTCACTACCCTCATCTTTCAGTAAGTCAATACGCTCTCGAACAGTTAATTTTCGGGCTGATCTGTCTCGAGCCCTCACTTTATTGTCTCCATCATAGATGGCATCTCGAGTGGCAGTCACTTCAGAGAAAAGTTTGAGATTCTTGTCCCTATTTCTCTTTGCTTCATCAGAGTTTGACCAGGAATCAAAAGTGCTCTCAACAACTGGGAATTGTGATAGCTTGCTGGAGGGTGTAGCCACTGAACTCTTCCATTGTAGAGGCAGGAACCGAGCATAGAATAACTTCTTGGAGACCTTCCCAATGTTCATCTTCTGAAGTAGAGAATATTCTCTTATTGTGGAGATGAAGGACGGACTATGAGAAAGTGGGCGCTCCCTCTGACACCTCGTTCCACAACTGCGGAACGGAACTGGGGTATGGACTTAGAACTCTGACGTTTATGACCACGCCCTCCCCTCGCATGAAATATGAAGAAGGTGCGACCGCCGGTTAGGAAAAGTAAAGAAACAAGAGCTTACAGAAACAGTATGGGCGGAACCGACACATCATGGACAAGGCTATCGAAGCAATTGATGGCTTCCGCCTTCTTCGGCGTCTCTTCCATCCTCATTATCACCATAAACAAGGCAGTGCTCACCACCTTCAAGTACGCGTTTCCTATTAGTGCACACCAACTAAACCTCGTTTGTTCACCCTGCTCCTCTCTAAGAGGTCAACACGCGCTATCCCAATTGTTATATATGTTTATATCTGCAGGTTTCCCTCATTTCAAGTCGTCGGTTTGGGACAAGTAAGTTTCATGGAGTAGTACCAACATTGCAATAGACAAGTCCACAGTATAAAAATATACCTTGAAGCAGAAAGCTCTGCAGCAAGCAATATGCTCAGCATTGTTGGTGAGCAGAATGAACCCACCTAGTCCTGACTAAACATTATGTGCATGCACAAGATGACAAAGTGTCAGAATATTTGACATTTGGCCACACCACACAAATTTTCCATCTGTACGACTGGATTGGCTGGATCATAAAGGTGCTATAGCCATTAATTGACTAAACACAGCAAACCAGTACGTCCCGGTTGGAATATCTGTGGTAGCTTCACTAGTCATATATCTTTTCTACTACAACATTGTTAGGCCTCAGGTTGCATTCCATCATCACTATGCACAGCCTACTGGATTCCCTGAAGGCCCTCGAATGGAAACCAGCTAGTTTATTAGCTAAAGGATTTATCGGTAGTACTTAACCTGCATCTCATAAGGTTACCGATTACTGTCATCGACCACACACCCACAATCATGGGCAGAGCCACACATACATGTACGCACTACCGTCTGTTCCTCCCTCACCTGAGGAACATATCTTACCATCCATTTGCCCCTCAACTCCAGTCAGCATTATGAGGAGTACTACTAGTTGAATGCTACGCATTGATGGCATGCAGAAGAGGCAAGGCCAGTTACGTTTGCACGTAGCGCGTGGGCAGCCCCGGGGGGCCAAAATGCATCATCGGATACATACATACGTACATTATATAGAAAGTCTGCACCAGCTGTATGACTAGTTGGGGTCGTTTCGCTCGCCAGTTATTACTTCATCTGCATCTGTGTATAGTGATGATGGTATGTTAATACATACTGTGCACTTTATTAATTGCCTAGTCACATACCTCAAAATTCTATATACACTTAGAGCTCAGTCAGTGTCAATAGTTAGATTACTAAATCTCGTAGTAACTCGGTTCGAGTTACTAAATTGTAATGTAGATTATTATCAGAAATCATACAAGTGATGTAGATTATCATACATATCTTACAAGACCAACCATAGGAACGCATCCATAGTAGTTCAAACACGGCGCACCGCTTCCTACGCGAGTTAGATACAAATTCAACGCGGTACCTCTGGAAGCGTGGTCAATAAGCGACACGTATCATCTGTCAAGTCTTCGCAGAACACGTTTCATTGAGCGGAAGCGGCGGTAAGCATTTATTTCTGTCAGTTTAGTGCGTGTCACTCTAAATAAGTTAGACAGGCTCGTCCAATGAAATCTACGTGATTTAGAAGGCCTCGGGGCCTTAGTAGCGTCCTCGCTACGCTCGGACGCTACAGCCCAGGCCCTCGGCCTTCTAAATCACGTAGATTTCATGAACTCGCTGTATAACTTATATATATATGTACATTTATAAATGTTGAAGGATGTAGGGATGGTAGTGCCAAAATATACATATCTTATTGTCACTATTATTGCCAAATAGCCTATTTTATTGGTGAGCGTAGCAAGCCCTCCTAGTGATCTAAACCTGCGATATTTTATTTATTTATATGTGACGGGCACTGCACATATCGTAATGTTGTACGTGCTTCTAATTTTGTGTGCTTTTGATATTGCGTGCGCACTCTCCCGCTCGCCAACAATGCGTAGCATTTAACTAGTAATTATTACATGTACGCCTCTGATATTTCATCATTCTGTACATCACTTTAATCATCCATGAGATGCTTAGAAAGACAAGGCAAGGCAACACAACACAACAGAAAGACAAAGCAACACAACACAACTCGTCCAAGGCAGTTATTTTCAAAGAAAAAAGCTGCCTCGGGTGGGACATGCATACAGTGTTCCACTTGTTTATAGGTACATGTAAAGTTATTAAATAGCCTAAATGATGGAAACACTATCAACTCACATCAATGCCAAGTCATTGTTAAAGATCCTGAAAAAAACTCAGGATCCAGCTGGGATTCGAACCCAGGACCTTCTGATTACTAGTCAGACACTCTTACCACTGAGCACATGTAGGTTCACTCCATTCTACAATGCTGAACACTCATCAACTATCATATGTAAATTAACTTCTTCATCTCTCACTTTCTCACCAGATGGTGGCTATCCTCATCATTTGCTGGTCATGCAGGATGGCCAAAGTTGTAGACTTTCCTCCTCCAAGCATTACACAGATCACAAAGGCACGTCAACTCTCACCACACCTCAGAGGAGGTTATGCACATTAAAAAATTCCGTGCATACCAAAGTACTGCGCGCATGTGTATACTCTTGTTTTCACATTGGCAGCAAAAGAAATCGATTTGTCGGGTTCTAACAAAAGCTATTTGGTATGGGTTCTTCTAGGGAGGATACCTTAGCCGAATATTGTGACCCTAAGTGCTGTAACTGCTGACTCAGCGGGTTGAGTGGGTTGCGTGGATATACACGTAAATCTATGACGCACGTGATGCAATTAATATCATGTACAACCTCCTCTGACCACACCTTACATGATATGACCTTTGAACTTACAATGGTACATCTAACCTTTGACCCCACATGGCACTTGTATAACCTTTGAACCTATGTTTGTAGGGGAGAAATGTTGTGTACACTTAGATATGTATTGTTTATTTACTCTTCTGTTGCCCTTCCTCTTCCAGGTGTTTCCCCTCCCAATAATCTACATCGTTAATCTTATATTTGGCCTCGGTAGCACGCAGAAGCTGAAGTATGTTAGTTCATACGATCTCTCTCTCTCTCTCTCTCTCTCTCTCTCTCTCTCTCTCTCTCTCTCTCTCTCTCTCTCTCTCTCTCTCTCTCTCTCTCTCTCTCTCTCTCTCTCTCTCTCTCCTCTCTCTCTCTCTCTCTCTCTCTCTCTCTCTCTCTCTCCTCTCTCTCTCTCTCTCTTTCTCTCTCTTCTCTCTCTCTCTCTCTCTCTCTCTCTCTCTCTCTCTCTCTCTCTCTCTCTCTCTCTCTCTCTCTCTCTCTCTGTTATATATCTGCAATATGTTCGATGTATCTTTGTTCAAAGAAAATGAATTTTATACACATGACAAAGACCATTGGTGTATGTTACAAGTTGTACACAACTGAGTTTTAAAACACGTCCAATTTTAATCTCACACATACGCAAACTATCAAATTCTTGCTCCACAACAAGTGTGTGTTACTGGGAGGGGTGACGTTTGTGGTGGCTGGGATGATGATGGTCACTTATTGCAAGACTAAGCAGGTAGAGGAAGCATTTCCTGAAGTTGAAATTGTGTTTTCAAAGGAATTGTGTAGTTGTGATGCTCTGATGCAGGGCATGTCCTGATTAGTGAGGTGTCCTAATTAGTGAGGTGTCCTGATTAGTGAGGTGTCCCGATTAGTGTGGTGTCTGATTAGTGAGGTGTCCCGATTAGTGAGGTGTCCCGATTAGTGAGGTGTCCCGATTAGTGAGGTGTCTGATTAGTGAGGTGTCCTGATTAGTGAGGTGTCCTGATTAGTGTGGCATCCGATTAGTGAGGTGGCCTAATTAGTGAGGTGTCCTAAGGTGTCCGATTAGTGAGGTGTCCAATTAGTGAGGTGTCCGATTAGTGAGGTGTCCCGATTAGTGAGGTGTCCCGATTAGTGAGGTGTCCCGATTAGTGAGGTGTCTGATTAGTGAGGTGTCCTGATTAGTGAGGTGTCCTGATTAGTGTGGCATCCGATTAGTGAGGTGGCCTAATTAGTGAGGTGTCCTAATTAGTGAGGTGTCCTGATTAGTGAGGTGTCCGATTAGTGAGGTGGCCTAATTAGTGAGGTGGCCTAATTAGTGAGGTGTCCTGATTAGTGAGGTGTCCTGATTTCAGAACATGACAGGTGTTCAAACTCACAGGTCCTAATTAGAAGTGTTTCCAGCAATCAATCATGTCCCCTAGTCTAGCAAGCTAGCCCCTTTCTCCTTGCTAACTAAAGTCAACAAGAAAAAACAAGAGTACACATTCTATCCTATTTACATACAATGCGTCAACTCTTTGTTTATTTTCTGGTATCTCTCACCAGAAAGTAAACAATAAACCCCAGTGGATGCTTAATTACTCCACACTGTTTGCATTGGGTCACTATGGTGTATGTTGTGATCCTGCATGTCCTTGCCAACGAACATTGACTACATTGGAAAGAAGGGGCTAACTTGCTCGACTATCGTGTTCCCTTACTTAGACTATTTGTTTACACTGCTTAAAAATTGGTAGTATTGGTATCATGTGTGCACTTTTTCTTGTATACTTGTCAGCAAAATGATAACAGTTATGTAGTTACGTAACATTTTGGCATGTGGTGTGCACTGTTTGTTAACCCTCGGTGCGCATGCGCAGCGAGGGTTACGGTAGTTGTGTCTGTGTGTCTGTCTGTTGAGTCACATCTCACCTCTGGAGCATCTGTTTGTCTGTCACGTACTCAGTGGGCAACTGTGGTCACAATTTGTGGGGTTTTCTCTGAAACCGCTCCATTGCAGAGATCCAGCACTGCTCCGTTTCAGAGGAGGTTGGAACCCATCACGTGAGAGGTCACGCGCCGTAGACTGTCTATGGGAGTTTTGTATGGAAATGTTTTCTCCGTCTACAAGGTAGCTAGTGTAAATGTAAGCATATCACCTGAAAGTACTAGGTGAGTATACTCGAAATATGGCCAGTACCCCAAGCGTACCCTTCGGGTTTGGTTGTTACAAGCCTTAGAGCGTTTTTACTCGGTCTTCCTGAACTGTTAGTCCGTTTGCCCTTGCCTAGCTCTACCAAACCTTGGTGTAACTGTTGAGATCACTGAGCCTTCTTCGCCAAACTCCTGTGCTAAAATACTGATCGGAATCTACTACTAGTAAATCAATGCGCGTACATTCTTTACAGCTTACGCGGGCGCGATCATCTAATAGCGCGTGCGTAAATCACATGACAGTTACGTAACATTATATTCGGTTCCAACCTCCTCTGGCTCCGTTTGAAAGCCAATGGTCGGCCATTTTCCTGCGGAAAGCACACATGCGCATTATAGTCTATACCACATGAACCAGTCATTTCTTCCTCTGTTGCTATGGTTACACCTCCAAGCAAGGTCTGTGGCATGAACTCATGGCTTCAAGGGTTCTGCCCTCTAGTGCATTCATTAGAAGGGTTTCCAGCTTTCATGTTCCCTTACTTATACTATTTGTTTACAGTGCCTAAAAAATTGATAGTATTGGAAGCATGTGTGCACTCTCCCTTGTGTTCTTGTATACTTGTCAGCAAAATTCTACGTTGCATAGTTACGTCACGTTTTAGCATGTGGTGTGCACTGTACACTGGATTTCAGGTCCGTTGTCCCAAGGCTGCCGCACATGCGCATCAACTGCCAGTGTTATTCCTCGGCTTGCAGTTGGAGCGTTTTTGTACGCAGTGGTGAATCACCCATAGAGGGTTGAGCAGCCCTTTTACAGTATACGCTTACTGACAACCTGTGCTATCTGCCGGTAGATGAGAGCAAATACAGTCAGCCTAATGTGCATGTACAGCTGTAAATGGAAAACCAACGACAATGGACCCGAAATCAGATGTATGTGTGTGTAATTTATTCAAGGAAACAGTAGTGCACAGTTTCAGATAAATATGACTGGCAGTGCTGAAGTTTGTTAGTGCATCATGCAGGAGTTTTTTTGTTAGGGGGACAATGAAGTATCAACATCTAGGGTGGTCTGGGGGGCATGCCCCCTAGGAAAATTTTCACGACCTCCGAGATTGCATTTCAGGCCTATTTTGTATATTTGACAAAGAGTTTCTCAATCTTTTTTGAGGGGGACTGGTCTTTAAGGGAGAGGGGAAATCCAGGCCCCTCCCCTCTATATGAAGCCTCTCTGTGTGGTAATATTTTGGAGTATGGTCTTGATGGGGTTAATGGTTTTATGTTTATACCTTATTACAGGAAGCAGATGTGGTGGCGGGATAGTGTGCAAATAGTGTATAGAGTACTTATAACAAACAGCTGCTTTGTGTCACAACTTACCTTTGTATGTACCCATTGTGATGATACAATTCCATCCATTCCTCCCGCTCTTCTCTCCAACCTCCATATGTTGTTTCTCCCTACCTCTCCCTCCCTCCCTCCCTCCCTCCCTCCCTCCCTCCTCCCTTCCTCCCTTCCCTCCCCTCCCTACCTCTCCCTCCCTCCCTGCCTCCCTCCTTCCCCTCCCTACCTCTCCCTCCCTCCCTCCCTCCCTCCCTCCCTCCCTCCCAGTCTCCCCATGTTCACAGTACTCAGGAGGTTCACTCTCATTCTAGTAGCAGTTGGCCAAATTCTTCTTCTAGAGTAAGTGTTGCTCTCTCTCTCTCCTTTGACAGGCTATACAATTCCCCTCCCTCCTCTCTCCCTCCCTCCCTCCCCCCTCCCTCCCCCCTCCCTCCCTCCCTCCCTCCCCCTCTCCCTCCCCCCCTCTCTCTCTGCAGTAAGTATGAGAGTTTGCAAGTCAATACTTGTCTAGTGCTAATGATCGCTGGGGCCATAATAGCAGCTCTGTAAGTTGACCCACTGACTGTATAGAGTGGATCTGAGTCTCTCAATGGTTGACACATTTGCCATCCAAATCACCACAATTGTACGCTTTCAAACCCTGAAATCAGGACACCCCACTCATCAGGACACCCTACTTATCAGGACACCCCACTTATCAGGACACCTCACTTATCAGGACACCCCACTCATCAGAACACCTCACTTATCAGGACACCCCACTTATCAGGACACCTCACTTATCAGGACACCTCACTCATCAGGACACCCCACTCTGTCCCAAGGGTGTCCTCATCTGAAATTTCCACCATTTTTTTCTCCTATCTTCCTGCAGTAATGACTTGGCCTTTAACTTCATTGGCTATATCTACATAGTCCTCAACAATATTGCAACGGCAGCTAATGGTAGGTAAATGATGGAGTATAAATATCTGTGCAGGGTTTTTAGGGGGGTGCAGGGGGGGCAATTCCCCCCCCCCCCCAGGGGTGGCTTTGACCCCCTGAGATGGGCTATGATCAATTCAAAAAAAAATTATATTTCCAAGACACGCACCCAGTTTCCCCCCACCCTGAAAATTGTTAATCCCTGCTGTGGGAGAATACACAAGTGAAGTGTATTGTAGCAACCAGGTTTATGAGGCTACATTACAGCTACCCTAGGGTAAGGCTTTGGTGAAGGCTGGGCTACATTAGAGCTACCCTAGCTAGGGCTACATTAGAGCTACCCTGGGGTAAGGCTTTGGTGTTGGCTGGGCTACATTAGAGCTACCCTAGGGTAAGGCTAGGGCTACATTAGAGCTACCCTAGGGTAAGGCTAGGGCTACATTACCACTACCCTAGGGTAAGGCTAGGGCTACATTAGAGCTACCCTAGGGTTAAGTTGGGACCTAGTCTAATGCTGGATTAGGGGCGACATCATCTATGTGGTATTGTGGGTGGGTGGAGCCTTCTCTACTTCCATCCCAACAAATATCCTTCTTCCTGTGTACACAGCATATGGCATGTATGATATAGTTACACAGTCATTTTAAGCATGTGTGGCTCTAACTGATGACTTAATGACAGTATGCTTCAAGTGAGTTCAGTGCAGTAGACGTGTATCCTAATAAGCACATGTCGCTATAGAAAGTAGGAGCCGACTTTCTTATCAGAGTACATATCTGTCTTGTGTACTGTCTTGTGTACAACATCAATAATTGTTTGCAGGCAAGAACTTCATTTAGAAATTTAAGAATAAGCATTCCTAAGCAATGACATCATATATGTTGTGGAGAGCTGGTTGCCAGACAACCCGTCGCACACCTCAATCCTTACACTCTGAAACAGACGCAAAAGGAAAAGGTGTAGACTTTAGTCATGAGCCACAGCACAATGATAACTTCATTTTGCAGTTGTCTCAGTTAAGTATCCTGGCACCCTAGCGGTTGTGGTTTTCTGCTTTCGTAATTAACACCGAGAGCAATAGACTAACCTAGCCTTGTTTGTGTGCTACTAGACTTTGTGTGGTTTAAATGGTAACTTGGAGCTATTGTGGGGTTCTGGGTCGGTAGCCGATTTCTTTGTGAAAAATGCCTCTAAATGAAGGTTGTGTCTGGCGTGTGTGTGTGTGTGTGTGTGTGTGTGTGTGTGTGTGTGTGTGTGTGTGTGTGTGTGTGTGTGTGTGTGTGTGTGTGTGTGTGTGTGTGTGTGTGTGTGTGTGTGTGTGTGTGTGTGTGTGTGTGTGTGTGTGTGTGTGTGTGTGTGTGTGTGTGTGTGTGTGAAAGATGGTGTGATAAAAGGGAGTGTTGAGAAGGGTGTTGAAGAGAGCAGACCCCCTCTTCCCACTCCCCCACACCCCCCTACTACCTCCATTGTAATCCCCTTAGCTGAGGTTTTCAGGTAATATACACCTTGTTAACTGTCCACTTGCATGTGCAAGCATAGGGCCCCAGTCTTCCCGGAGCCCTCCCTACCCTTCAGCTAGCCCTCCCTACCCTTCAACTAGCCCTCCCTACCTTCAGCTAGCCCTCCCTACCCTTCAGCTAGCCCTCCCTACCCTTCAACTAGCCCTCCCTACCCTTTAACTAGCCCTCTCTCCACTTCAGCTAGCCCTCCCTACCCTTCAACTAGCCCTCCCTACCCTTCAGCTAGCCCTCCCTACCCTTCAGCTAGCCCTCCCTACCCTTCAGCTAGCCCTCCCTACCCTTCAGCTAGCCCTCCCTACCCTTCAACTAGCCCTCCCTACCCTTTAACTAGCCCTCTCTCCACTTCAGCTAGCCCTCCCTACCCTTCAACTAGCCCTCCCTGCATTTCAACTAGCCATCTTTACAGCGGAACACGTCTAAGTTTGACCAGAAGAAAGTGTTCCAAACTGAATTCAGGACAAAACATTGCATTTGGGACAAAAAACTCGTTATCAAAGCTTCCTAATCTGGGTGTCCTAATTAGAGGAGTTCCACTGTAGCCCCATTAGCATCACCATCTAGAGTTACTGCTATTAAACTATCCTGGTCGTGTGGGGAGGCACAACCCTCTAATAGTCAAACACTCCCTCCCAAGGAGAGGCTGCTCTGTGTGTGTACCATTGTTTTGTTTAATAGACAGTAGGGGGCTGTGTGCATTACTCTCCATGTTCGGAATGGCCTTAATTCACTATTTACTAACTAATTTGATATTCCCTTAGTGCTATATAGCAAGAAGATGATGAATCAGGAGGTGAGTAAATTTAGTCACAATATATTTATAGATTATTGTTTAATGTGTAATGACTATGTTTACAGGTAGATTTGGCTTTATGGCCAAACGCATGGGATTGCTTGATTAGTTTACTATATATATGGATGTCAAGTTTTATGTAACATAATCACACAGACAATACTATCGACATGTTTTTTGTTTGGAAATAAACATCCCGCCCACTGATTTTAGAAATCTCGCTCATCGTAAACGTATGGCTAAGCTAGTGCTTCAAATGAGTGGGCAATGTAATTAGCTACTGTAAACACTTTTTTCTAGTTGTTTTCGGTAGCTGTGAGAATATGGTGTGAATTAGTGCGTGAAGCATGTGTCTGGCGTGTGTGTTTTGCTGAGTGGTCCCCCATGTCGTTAGTTGGCCAGAGGTATTTGGTGTGTGTACAGGGGTGTAGATCTTCTGTTGGCCGTCAGTGGAAGTGAATTTTTCTCCTGGTCCCACAGATGGGGAAGTATGAGATTATGTTCTACAATGCTCTGGTCACCTTCATCCCTGCCATCTGCATTTCCTGGTACACTGGGGACTTAACAAAGGTATTTGATGTGTGGCTTGTGAGTTGATTGGACCCCTTTCTTATCTGGACATCTTTAGGACAAAAAGTGTCCTAATTAGTGAGGTGTCCTGATTAGTGAGGTGTCCTAATTAGTGAGGTGTCCTAATTAGTGAGGTGTCCTGATTTCTGAGATATTTGCACAGTGTCCTATGTTCTTATTTCTGTGCCCTAATTGGAGAGGTCCACTCGAGCTATTTCACTAATTAGAGGGGTTCTACTCATTCTATTTCACTAATTAGAGGGGTTCTACTCATTCTATTTCACTAATTAGAGGGGTTCTACTCATTCTATTTCACTAATTAGAAGGTTTCCACTGCATGTGTTTCTGCTACTGCAGAATATGTCCACTTCAACGACCACCTACCTTCAGATCTGCTGTACTTTCACTTTCATAATGTGATGATAATTACACTTGTTCCTTTGTCTATTACTAATTGTAGTGTGGTCTAGTCCAATTATTAGGTTTTTCCCATGTAAATTGATCCCAACTCCTTTCAATTACGTGTTAAGTGTGCCAATCTCATCAACACATTCTCGGGTACCACCTGGGACCTGTCACAATGCATCATTGTTAGCATCACAATATCTTTTATTCATTAATTCAAGCAGTGATAAAATTGCTGAGAATGAAATCGTGGACGAGTGTATTGATCCTGACATCCTTTGGAAAAAAAGTGTCCTGATTAGTGAGGTGTCGTAATTAGTGAGGCGTCCTGATTTCAGGAGCACAAACATGGCTTTTGAGACAGCAAAATGTGTCCTGTTTATTGAGTTCCCTCTTTTCGTGTAACCTGATGAGTGACGATATACGTTCATCTTCAGCACAGCCTAACCATAAAGTTCGAGGCAGCTAGGAGACAATGGATTCGATAATACCATTTGAACAATGAACCACGTATATGTGAATACATAGCAAGAATGCCTCCCATACAAGGTATCCCATCCTGCTGTGTTGGCATAGCGGAGACAAAACAGGAAAATACAGTCAGGAAGTTCGAAGGCACAGTTGAAACACACACATCTGTGACAACCACTTTCTGAAAAGACAGTGGACCACTTCCTTGTATCGACATATGTGCTTTTCTCTGCAGTGAACTGACTAATTTTCAAATGAAGCTCATTTTGTATATGTGCCATATGTAGGTGACTGTTTCCACTGAAGAAAGCTGAGTGGTGGTTCTTTCAAATGTATATCTGTGGCTTTGCCTGCCTAGAGTATGGGTGTGTATGGCTTTGCAGCAAAGCTGTACGGCTTCTATCTGCAGGGAGTGATATCCCAATGTATAGACTATGGTAGAAGCATATATATTTTAGCGTGATGTGAAATTAGTTTGTTTAAATCCCGGCGTGTGTACTAAAGGGAATGTGCAGAGGATTTGCTCGGAATCCACAGTCAGTCAAAACAACGCTCAACTTTAGCTTGATGGGCAATGCAACTCCCCTATATACATACAGTGGAGCTAAACTCAATAAGATTCATTAAGTGTTTGTGGCTATCTTCCTTATTCTGCCCCACATAATACTTGTGGTGGGTGATGTATTCCCCCACCTGTTTCCTCCACAGATTGCAGTTAGTTTTGGAGGGCATGCCCTACTAGAGATTGTATTTGTTTACATTCAGTAATCGATTGAGGCTTGCAGTAATGAGTACACATTACACATTGTTCTGAAAAGGCTTTAGAAGGAGTGCAAGTCGTATATAGTCAATATCACGAGCTGGAATTCTGTAGAGCTTTAAAGAATGCTCTGTAAGAGACCAATGATCAGATGTGGTTTAGTAATCAGGTTACTCAATTACCAGGATTCAGCATAGCAGCTACACCTGGCCTCCCCTGTGTGTGTCTTCATATGGGAACACTGACAATTATTTCCCAGTTTAGAGGATGTGTGTACACTCCTTCGCATACTCTGTGGTAATGTAGCTACATCATCTCTCATCTTGTATATAGCTGTACCACTAATCTCCTTTCTCCAAAATATATTCAATTTTGTGAGTAAAATTATTCTTCTGACTCTTTCTCCCTATCTCCGTCCCTCTCTCCTCTGCTCTCCCTCCCCTCCCTCCCTCCTCCCTCTCTCCCTCCCTCCTCTCTCTCTCCCTCCCTCCCTCCCTCCCTCTCTCCCTCTCTCCCTCCCTCTCTCCCTCCCTCCCTCCCTCTCTCCCTCCCTCTCTCCCTCCCTCCCTCCCTCTCTCCCTCCCCCCTCCTCCCTCTCTCAGGCATATAACTTTAATGGCTGGACCAATCCATATTTTCTCATCTGCTATCTTCTCTCATGTGTCATGGGGTAAGCCCCTCATATTACTAGATTAATTACCTAAGAAGCCTTATGCTCCCCTGGAAATTAATACGAAGTTAATTATTTAAACAACTTCACAATAATATTGTTTACAAACATGCGGTTGCTACACACTGTCCACCTGCAGTCAATCCACGCATACATGCAAACACACATGTTCCTCCCTCCCTTTGTGGCGCTGGTGGACTTGTTCATTAAAGATGCCTGTATAATTGCAGATATTGAGAACTAGTACACACACACTGAGCCTGCCTGTGTCTAACAAAGCCTAGTGTTTACTGCCAACACCACACCTCAAATTGCTACATTCTTGTTTTTCCCTGCAGCTTTGTTCTCATCTACTCAACCTTCTTGTGTACACAACTCACTTCTCCCCTTACACTCACAGTTGTGGGCTGCATCAAGGTTTGTCTCTAGAGCACTTTGAATATTCATACTTTATTAAAAGAAAGAGTTTATGTAATAATTGTTACTATGGAGGAATATTTTTCCCCAAAAGTGCTCTAAGTGAATTAGGTCACAGTGGAGTGTCCGTGGGGGGTAAGAAGGCGCAGGCGTGGAAATATACCCTTTCTCACGCACATGGTAATAACATCAGAGGGCGTCTCCCACCACAAGCAAATGATGTGTTCCTTCCCCACAGGAGTCATGCACCTATCAAGAGCAATCAGGGACAACTTCAGACTTAGATCAGTTGGAATGTTGGCTTCGACCCAGCTCCGTCTAACCTCACTCTTTGTGACCTATCAATAGCAAAGCACGGCTTAAAAGAGCATTCCCAGCCTTGTTAAGCTGCCCAACCTCTTTGAAGTGTTGTTATACCCTTCGGGGACTTGATTGTCCTCTGCAGGGCGAGATAACAAGTGAATTACGATAGACATTTTAATAAGTTGTGATTGATTGTTCAGTGGGTAACAGCTTCATTGTAATTAAACGTTTTATCTGTGTGGATGCGACACACCTTTTAGAGGGCTTTATCTTCAAGGAGTTCCTTAGATGCACACACACTCACACACTGCCAATTTAATGTATTCAGATAGCAAAAATGAGGCTTGAACTTGAATTACATATTTGCAAGGAATTATAGTAAATGAACATTATATTTTCCATGCAAACTGGAGGTCCACTCTATTAAGTTCAGCAAGGATTTACTCTCTGTCTGGCACAACCATCTCTCCTCTCTGTGTCTGTACTGCACAAATACCTCTCATCTCTGTGCTGTACTGCACAACACATGCCTCTCCTTTCTGTGCTATACCTCTCATCTCTGTGCTGTACTGCACAACACATGCCTCTCCTTTCTGTGCTATACTGCACAAATACCTCTCCTCTCTGTGCAGAATGTGGTGGTTACCTATGCTGGAATGCTGTTTGGGGACTATATATTCGATGCTTACAACTTTGTTGGAATCAATGTTAGGTTAGTACCTGACATCACTGTGTATTGGAAAGTATGAAAATATTGTGCACGTGTGCATGTGGTCAAACACATGGTCAGCATCTATGTAAAGAAGTGCTTCTTTCCTAGGATGTTTAAAGTTGTTGTTTACTACAGACTTTAATTTTCTTGCATAATCAAGAAGACTGTGTGTGTGTGACAGGGGATATTGGGATTTTTTTGTTTATCAAATGTTATCAAGTGTTACACAATCAAAATTACTTTGTACAAAGTGATATCTTGTTTGTGTGCATAAAATTTCAGTATCGATGTTTTAGGAATGATATGTATGTAATTACTCTGAAATGACACCTCTGTAATGGTATGCTGAGTGTAATATATGTAGGTAGTTTTGGCATACCAAACAGCAAAACTGAAAAGGCATCTATAAATAAAGACATTTGTATTGTTAGATATCTGCTATTAACATAGCAGAATAGCTTGCAACTTTCTTCTATGTATAAAGCTTGGTTATCACATAATTGGTAGGCAATTTTTTATTTCCTGTCATTCCTGTTTCATCATTGTGTATTACATCACATTGTCATTGGCAGTGTTGGAGCTAGTCTTCTGTACTCCTATTACAAGTATTCAGAGCAGCATGGTGCCAAGGAAACTGTTCAGAAAACGGACAAAGAAAATGATACAAGCTCCTAGAACACTAGACACTGACTTTCACTAATGCATCTTTTGCAGAAGTATAATATGCATATAATTATATATACAGTTCGGCTATACATGAAGCACGGCGAAGCGCCGGCTACAAAGCGCAGGCGCGTGCGTACCCTCCTCGCAGCTGCGTTAAACGTTACGGTGCGTATGCGTGGGTGGTTCGTGGTATAAAAACACAGACGCTCGGGGGTTCTTGCAGAAATAACAAGTCCTTAGTTGAACCACTGGCTGCAAAACCAAAAGCAGTACAAAGCATCGTCTGCTGGCCTGTTCTTCCCGTATCATGCCAGAAATTACTTGGGCTATGAGCAACATGCAACAAGCAGACTACAGCACTGGAACGCTCATGGAGGAAGGAGCACACGAGTACAAAACGGTTAGCTGGAGGGGGGCCAACTGCTTGGAGTAATGCTTTGTAGTATATAGGCAATGAATAGTTGTCATTGCTGGTTGCCAGTCGTGCATGCACCTTGCATAGTTGGGACAGCCCGTATGTGCAGTCACTGTGACTGATGGTGGATTCTTTCCAATCCAGGACCAGCAGCGGACCTTCATCGAGACGTTGCTTCCTCACGTCCGCTCGTTCGCCTTCACCTGGCTCAATCTGCAGGCAAGGAAGAGAAAATTCTACAAGGAGCACGATAGGCGGATGACACTGGACGAAGAGCGACAGTGCAAGAGTGAGCTGGATAACGAGCTGCCTGAGGTCAAGAGAAAGTGGGCCTCACAGCTTCTGGCCAAGTTGCGCAAAGATATTCGACCTGAGCATCGGGAGTATCTGCTCAAAGCCGTTACTGGGCAGATGCGACCCTGCTGCGTTCTCTCCACACCGGACCAGAAAGGGAAAATGCGTCGAATCGACTGTCTTCGACAGGCTGACAAAGTGTGGCGACTTGATCTTGTCATTGCCATACTCTTCCATGCCTTCCCGCTCGAATCCACGGACGGTGAGCGCCTGGGAAAGACGCACGACTGCCGCAACCCGGGCCTCTGTCTGCAGCCATTCCACATCCAAATCACAGTCAAGGAACTAGACCTCTATCTCTCCAACTTCGTCAGCCCCTTAGGTATGTCTGTGTGTGAAGCATTAGCTGGTAGAGTCCGGTGGGCGAGCGGGGAGCGGCTCAAGTTGCATTTGCCTAGTTGTGGTCGAGCAACCTAGGTGATGCAGATCTACTCTGTGATATACCTGTACTGTTTCCTGTGTATGTTCAGGTGTAAAGAGGGAGGAAGATCTCAAAGTGAGAGAGAAAACACTGCAGAGCCTGAGAATCAAAGGAGCCTTCTCTGCACAAGAGCTTTATGATGGGCACAGAGGTAAGGGTTGATGAAACAAGTGGCAATAACTTATTACAGTTGTGGAGTCACTATATATACCATAGTTGGTGTGTACTATTTACACTTGATAGTGTTTACTCTAGTGCTTAGAACTCTAGTGGGTGACTGCTTAAACTAAATCCTCAGTTTCTTCAGTAACCTATATATTACTGCTGCATGTATAGGGCATGAAAATGAAGCACAGGTGGCAGATTCTTTCCCAAAAGATATGCAATCCTTTTATTTAGCTCCAGTCATCTCCCCAGTCTGTTCATTCAAACCTCATATTTGCATGCTAGTATTGTTCGCCCACCTAAGTACCCTAATACGTACTTATTTCAGCAGACTTGGTATTCAGTAGTAAATATTACTACCTTATTGCAGCCTTATACACACCATGCATTACAGGCTTCTTATGGTCTGTAGGCACATGCAGTTATTGTGAACATCCTTTGTTTCCTTGTTACCTTTACAGTGCCAGTGACTGCTGGCTACAGCAGTGAAGCAGATGTCAGTTACTACCCGATAATGTGGCCTTACGACCGTCCCAGCTTAAAGAGAACGCACGCTGCCCTTGATCCCTATCCCATCATGGACTACTACAGTCATCTGCAGGTCCCTGCGCCCAAATACATGAAGCCAGAGCCAATTACTTACTACCAATATCCGGAGGACCCAGAAAGATATCAAGCTAGCATCACTGTTAGCGTGCAGTCACATGTCAATCCGTTTAGTAGCACATCAACTAGTGCTATTGCTTATTCTCCATCAACACAGTACAGTAGCTATTCTTCCAGCCCAATCCCAGCCACTCTCCCGGCCACCACGTCATATCCGGTCAACCCAGGCAGCTCATCCTCTGCTGTAGCAGCTGGTGGTGCATACAGCGTCCATACCGGGGCCATGTGTGGCAGTAGCGTCGCCATTTGCTGTCCTCCCGACCCGCAAGCCATGAGCAGTTGTAGCCCAATTCGCAGTGCCATGGGAGACGACACTAGAGCCAACGAACACTGCACTACTATCGGAACCCCCCTCACTCCGCCTCTGAGTGTATCCCCTCCCATCAGTTCCTCTCCAACGCCACGACAGAGCATCTCCCCGCAGCCAACTTCAAACACCTACCTGGAAAAAGACGCAGCCACAATGGGCTACCGATCAAGCACTTCTAGTCCATGCATCCCAGACTGTGATTCCACCACTAATGCATCAGAATTACCCCTGCAAATGCTATCTGAACTCTCTGAAGGTCTTCCATTGACTGGACCCTGTGTATAACAGGTGCGTGTATGTACATGTCTATGTCTGGGTGGGTGAGTAGGTTAATATATGCAAGTACTGGATGTTTTCACATGAGCCTTGTAGTCAATACAGGATTGTTGAACCAACACAGCAATATTGAATTGATACACAAGTAATGATATTGTGTTTATGGTTTTGTTTTTCTACCTGCCCACAGATTTTCCATTTGCACTCTTCAATCTATGCTACATATCTCTTCCATTCAGCTAATCGTAAATTGTAAGTTTTATCATCCGAGGCAATTTTAAATAAGTAAACCTTTGTTGTAAAGTGCCATCGATTAAACTACACACTGTCTTCTTTCTGCCTACAGATCACTATTAATCAGGGAATTCCTGGCACAGACAGACAGACAGACAGACCAAGCCATCGCCTTCCTAAATTTACAACCTGTTCACCTAACTCTGTTCACCTAACTCTGTTCACCTAACTCTTATTACCTTCTTTGTGACACAACTCTTCATGCAGTTAGAATTTGCTATACTTCACATCTTCTAAAATTTCACTTGTTCCTTACATAGAAAAGCAGTGTACAGTTTAGTAGCAATGCCTGCACATGTTTTTTTAGTTCGTTTAATCATTTTTACTTATTCTTTTTCTAAAGCCGTTTCCTATCTTTTCTAACGATGCATATCCAATCCTATTTTAACAGGTGTTTTTTTATGTTTTCAGACCTTTTTGTGACATGTACACAAGCACTTTTATGTAGACCAAATATCACTGGATTTTTAATGATATTTCTCTTCTTAATTCAATCAACAATTTGAGAAATAAACAAGGTTTGTATTTTCATATGCCAGAGATACATGTATAGAAGGAGTAGGCATATAAATATAATAAATATATGTAGCTGCCTGTCTTTGCTTTCAAGTACAGTATTTGTAAGCAAAAGCGTATGTACATTAATTATTTGAGAGGTAACCGAGGCTGTAAGTGATATGTAAATATTAGCATGCATACAAGTAACTAAAGTCAGGAATTATGCAGAATTATATCTCTAGACATTAGAAAACAAAACTTGCTATTATACATATATAGTGTATATATTATTCTATCCAATAACTGTTTTGTGAAAGAGAGTAACTTGAAATGGGTATTTAACTGTCTCTCTGTTTGTTGAATGGCTCAAGTTTGCGTAGTTCAGACATGATCCTCACACGAGGCCCCAGGGGAATACCTAACACTTCCAGGTGGCTGACGTCCATCTGGTAGAGCTCAGCCAAACTGATCTGGTGCACTGAGAATGTCTAAGAGAGAACACAAGTCATGTATGCAGGTAGACATACCAAATCTTACATAACTGCGCATAGCAAAAAGGAACGAGTTAAAGTTCATTGCTAGGACTCAAATGGTTTATTGCATATTGAGGTTTTATAGTAACAGACCACATACAAAGTATATATGGCAATGTATAGGCAGTTAAGCACTATATATCTCCATAGCACAGAGCTATATAAAGCCTCTGCATACCATTTATATTTGCTCTGCTGTTGTTGTGTTGACGGTAATAGGTGTACATTACCTCACCCGTCCGCAATGCTGCATGTCTTATCAAAACCTGAGTCACTCTGACTGCAGTAACAGGTGTGTTTAGACCCGTGGCACCGCCAACCCTGCCCTTAAGCAGGATTATGCTTGTTGTGAGGAAGCAATAAAACAAGACACAATTATACTGATAGGGAGCTGTCTCACTGCCAAAAACCATTCTATGTATGTACGTATATGCTGCTTGTGTTACACATATGTGTCTTTCTCATGCAGAAAGTGGACTAAAGTTTGGGCTATGTGTACATATATACATATGTGTGAAGGTTGTCTACGAGCATTTCCGTTCTCTCCTTCTTTTCTGTATAGCCATTTAAGGGAAGCAAGTCGATGACACTGGAACTGACCTGTATATAATGGTAGGATATGAGCTTCGGATGTGACCAAAGGCTATATTGTCAGTATTGTAGTAATGGTATGATATGGGAAAGGAAAAATGGTGGAGATTTCAAGTTCCTGTACAATTTTGGGTTTTGCTGGTATTTCCGTGTGTGAAAAGTGTCATCTGACCACAAGCACTATAGCTGCTTACAATGCAACTACATATGCCATGGAACTAATCTTCATACTGTACAAGGAAATGCATATTTGAAACAAAAAATGGTGATTTGAAGTTCCTGTACAATTTTAGTTTTTCTACTTTGTTTGGTATTTCAAAGAGTCGTTTAACCACAAGCACAATAGCTTCATTATAACTGAGGAAACTAATCTTCATACTGTACAACTATGTCAAGGAAATGCTACGTATATAGGTGGTCAGTATTGTAGTAATGGTGATTTGGGAGGGGAAAAATGGTGGAGATTTCAAGTTCCTGTACAATTTTTGGTTTTGCTATTTTGTTGGATTTACGTGTGCCATTTAACCACAAGCACTATTTAGTGCAAATATGTCAAGGAAACAAATCTGCATACTGTACAACTATATGTTGAGGACTTAGCACTGAAATCCTATAGCCAACTCACATAGAGGCATTCCAGAGGTAGGCTCTTCCATACCGAACATGCTTGAGGCAGCCCACGCGATACAGATAACATTTCACCGCAATGTTCACTTACACAAAAGGACATACAGCGTGGTGGCATGTGAATTGCTTATCAACAAGAGCTCAAGTTTCATTCAACCTTGCTCAATTACAGTCATGCCCTTCCACTCACAATCCAGAAACTTAAGAATGGGAGCAAATGTAAACCAACACAGATTTGGAACTAGACATTCCACTGTATGGAAAAATTTACTACACACGTGCTATTGTAGTTAGTTCTAATGGATACCCCATGGCAAAGTGATGTAATTGTTTTGTCCAGACCCTATGTACACACGCGACTCGGAACCATTTCTTGGAATCCTAATCATACAGAACATCATATAACTATGTCCTAACATGTCCAACTGACATTTCTAGGCAATATAACCACAGCCCTATATGTAACTCAGAGCAATCAGCCGCACAAAGCACTTTTCCTGGTTTCATCTCAGGGTATTTACCGCAAGCATTACACAGCTGCTGTATGTTGAGTAATGACGGCATGCTTGTGACCACTAATGAACTGTAGTATGTACGATCCGAGTTCTGTGCCAAGAGGAACAAGAGAAGAATACGTGGTATCGACCACCGCCTATCTACCAGAAACTTTGAGAAACAACATTAGCTCCATGAATAGTCAACAGCTTACATACACAGAAATGTACATACTTCCATAGAAATCTAGTAAACAATGCACATACGTAGTAGTTGGTTACGGAGGTGGTGAAATTCCTCAGAGCATATAGGCATGAGACTATTCATAGAGTTGGCCAATTAGGGAAGCAGTTCCGCTCATTATTGTGTCTCTTGGAGTTACTTCAGACAGTAATAGTGTGATTAGGGAGGAGTGGAGAACTACATAGTCTGAGGTGTCAGGTTACTATGTGGGCTCTTATTAAGTAATTAACATATATTATGGTGTTATGAGTTACCACGTGGGCTCTTATTAAGTAATTACCATATGGGCTCTTATGAGTTACCATGTGAGCTCTTATTAAGTACGTAATTACCATATGGGCTCTTATGAGTTACCATGCGAGCTCTTATTAAGTACATAA
The DNA here is from genome assembly GCA_963970385.1 of Theonella swinhoei. Taxonomy (NCBI): domain Eukaryota; kingdom Metazoa; phylum Porifera; class Demospongiae; order Tetractinellida; family Theonellidae; genus Theonella; species Theonella swinhoei. Next base: position 5,621,247 of record OZ019953.1, read on the forward strand.
TTACCATACGGGCTCTTACCGGGTACAAGTGACTGTATCCCAAGCCTTCCAGAAAGGTCTCCATGTCCTCGACTCGAGGTGGCTCCTCTCCAAAGAATTTGCTCAGCTTCTTAAAGCTCAAAGCAGATCCTCTCATGTAAGGTCCTTGGACATTAGAGTCACTGTTAGCCCTCTGAGAAAAGAACAGAGTGAAATCTTAAATGTATATTTGGTGTTCATGCAGACATTTTATACAGTCTCTAAATTTAGCACTTATCAATTGACCACTTTAACCCTATCCTATGCACACATACATGCATATCTCTGGATTCCTGTGGTCCATATGTATCATAACATATATTGTTCCAGTATATACCTACCACACCCAATTGAATACAGGATCAGTTTACTCAAGAAATGGCAAGGGAGAAGTTAGAAACTAGAGCTCCAGAGAAGGGTGATCTCGTAGTACCAAAACCTTACATGATATGCAATATTTTACTAACTAGGCTATAAGTGCTTCCTCCTTCATAGCCCCTCACAAAGGAAATAAACATCTGTTGTATATAGTACATAGTTAATACACACTTAGTATATTCCTCTCAACACTCCCAAATACCCTTGAAGTATGAAGACATTTAGCTATTTGATAACTAAACTGAGTGGATAAAAGGTCAAAAAGTCTTCATATATCTACTTAAGTTAAATTTACTGGTCCTAATTGGAGGTGGGGTTAAACTTTATTGCCAGTATGCAAATCCCAAGCTTATCATATGGAAAGAGGGGGCATAGGGGGCTTAAAGTCCCCCAATAATTTGTAAGGGGGGCAGAACCCCCCACAGTCATACGAGGCTTCAGGTAAGCTGTTTTTTGATACTGTATCTGTGGGAACATGGCTCTAATGCTGGAGAGCCTTTAGCCACATAATGTGTGAGGACCTGTATTGCATGTCAAGGCTAATGGGCATGTAGCACTATCTGTACATCGTCTACCGACTCCTGATAGTAACACCAAATGGATTTCTGTATGTATTGAATGTATGTGCATATATGCTAATGTTCGTATAAGCTCCCTGACCACAATAGAGAAGAGGTAGAGCAATGCTTCATAACATTATCCATAGGGCCCTTGGCAGACGGCCATATCCAGGTGGCCTCCCTATGCACCCACCATTAACTAACCTTGCAACTAAAGAACAGTTCCACTGTGGCTTAGAATGAACTACACAATGCTTTGTGAGTCAACTGCTGGTAATTGTTTTTGGATATTTGTATGCACTAAAAGGTTGGCTAGTTCTCGATTTGTTTGTTAACTCTATTATTGTGTGCATGCGGCCTTTGGCTTGAAGGCGGCCAACACAAAATTGTTAACTAAACACAACAATAACAACTAAACAATTAAAAAATATAAATAAACGGTCCTACTAATTAAAACAATGCTTGCTACAGCAACCTTTGTGCTTCAAAAGGTCACTTTATCTTTGCTGGAGGTGTCCCTATTTCAAAGGATTTGTGTACAGACTTCAATAGATTTGGATGTAGATGTAGGGAGGTGTTGAATAGGTAGTCCTTCTTTAACTTTATGCTATGGGAAATATATTTAAATGTTACCATAAAAGTAGACTAGAACAATGATGAATGTTTAAGGAGTCAGGCTGGCACCTTTATTAGCGCCATATGGAAAAAAGCCAGTCAAATCCTAAACTATCCCTTGTGGCTATGTGTTAAACTTACATATGTGAGGGAACAGTCTGTGAATTCTATGGTAGTTGTGACTAAAGGAATCAATCATCCTGATTTGAGGGGGTGTGAGTATTGGGGGGGTCCTAATAGAAGTTTGGCCCTAATTGGGGGTCCTGGTTAAAATTTATTGGGGGTCCAAATAGAAAATTACTGGTCCTAATTGGAGGTGGGGTTAGACTTTATTGCCAGTATGCAAATCCCAAGCCTATTACACCATAATATAGGAAGAGGGTTAAAGTCCCCCAATAATTTGTAAGGGAGCGAGCCCCCACAGTCATACGAGGCTGCAGGGAAGCTGTTTTTTGATACTGTGCCTGTGGGAATATGCTCTGTAGCATGCAGTTACCCCCCCCCCCCCCAATATTTTAGTCCCTGATACACTTAAGGTACGTACCTCTCAAAATAGGGATAATTCCATTAAGATATACGAACATTAGTATCTCTCGAAATAGGTATAACTCCATTAAGATATAGTCAATCAATGGCAGTTACTTAGTTTGTTGTTATGTAATGTTTGTAATGCTATCTGTCCACCATCAAAGTGACCACCCCAAATAATTAGTATGTGAACGAACTGGATTTGGACACACACAGTGGGCAAAGGGTTATTAAATCAATTATGTCGCCGCATGTATGGAGTTAATTTATTGGACCACCAGTACAGTGGCACTCAATAGGGTTATTTGAAGTGGTGTAGTGCCTACTATATGGTGGAGTGAAGGCATTTTGGGACTAAGATGTTGTTATTCTATTATAGATACGTCAATATGGGGAATAAGGGAGAGAGAGGTAAGTTGAGAGAGGGAAGGAGGAGAAAGGGAGGAAGGGAGGGAAGGAGGGAGAGGTAGGGTGGGAGACAGAGCAGAGGGAAGAGTGTGGGAGGTGGAGGGAGGGGCTGGGAGCAAGGAGGGGAGGGTAAGATGAGGGGGAGGGCACACACCCTACCCACAGTGGCTACAGTTTATCAAGGACACAATCATTTCTGAAGCCATAGTCTGCGATTCCTCTGTAGTCTGCTATTTCTCTGTAAAGTGGCTAGTCTTTCAGGTGGTCACTGCTCCCCACCCACCCCAGTGGCCACTGCCAAGAGACAAGAGGCTGGGCCCAGTTGAGGGCATTGTTCTCCTCCAGGCCCACAAGAGTGTGGGACTCTCCCTAGCTGTGTGTGTGTGTGTGTGTGTGTGTGTGTGTGTGTGTGTGTGTGTGTGTGTGTGTGTGTGTGTGTGTGTGTGTGTGTGTGTGTGTGTGTGTGTGTGTGTGTGTGTGTGTGTGTGTGTGTGTGTGTACACATAGCAGTTTTGTGCTCCAGATGCCATTCTGCTGCCAAGATGCCGTTCTACAGAGAACAACAATCGAATGCCTCTTCCATAGAAAACCTTCACTGCATTTTTCTCTGTACTGCAGTGCTTAACAGTCACTGTACTTCACACAGTTGGTAGCCTACATTATACATACATTCCTTCCTTACAGTGTTTACATGGAGCTAAATCTGTACTTCATTACTAGGATCCGTATTGCATGTCATAAATATATATCCAATAGCTTCACACATGCCGAAATGTCCGGCATACTCTTATAGAATTACAGTATGGTATTAAACAAAGGCATACAATGACATAGCTCAATTCTCCATATATTTCAAACCACTAAGCATTGCATTAAATATAGCATCACATTTCAAAACACGCCTCCACACGATGTCTGCCATACTGTTATAAGATTACAGAATGGTTGTAAACAATGACAATTTTCCATACATTACAACCCCTAGTTAACTACAGCATTACATTACACCTACAAACTATGAGAGAAGTATTTAATTTCACACACATTACTTCATACAACAATACTTTATTTCATTGTTACTGCAAAACAAAAGTGCATGCATGAAAACTCATATTGCACGCACTACATTCCACAGCATAGGACTACACACAAACACCTAACAACAGAATAGGACTACACACAAACACCTAACAACAGAATAGGGCCACACACACAATAACATACACACTACCTACATATGTAACACAACACACCTAGAAAATGGGGGAGTAAAAAATATGAAAAAATAAAAAAGGTGGCATGTAGATAAAAAAGGTGAAAACAGATAGAAAAGGAGACAGAAGTATTGAAGTATAGAAAGGGGGAGAAGGCAAACTATCCCCGCATACATACCAGGGTTTTATCTACAAAGAAGTTTTGGTAGCTCAGACCTTCAATATGCACGTCAGAGGCAGAGAACCTGGGGGGCAGGGGGGGCTTGAGCCCCCCCCACTTTTCGATAAGGGGGGGCTGAGCCCCCCCAAAATTGGAGGTTGTCACAAAGAACATATTAAATACTAATAGCCTATTCGGAATGAATGTGAATAACCTCCCACTTCATGAACGCCGAGCCCCCCACTTTTGACATGCTGTCTCTGCCTCTGCACGTGCAAGTTATTATAAACCAGATGGATCCCACACCCCTTATTAAAGGGTATTCCAAATAATGACGTTGTGTGTATTAAGGTCTTGAGAGGCTAGATGACAATGATCAGAAGCTATTGAAACTCACTGGAACCACAAAGAGTTCTCATAAATACGTCACATTTTAAACAATAATAATCTGGGGGGGGGGGGGGGGAGGCTGGGCTGTTTGTGTCTTGAGAGGCTAGATGAGAATGATCAAAAGCTATTGCAACTCATTGGAAAGAACAGAAACCACAAAGACTTCTAAATACGTCACTTTTAACAATAATGACTCTGGGGGGGAGGCTGGGCTGTTTGTGGGGGTAGCTTCCCCCCTGCCTCCCCTCTAGATGAAACCCTGCATACCAGTTCTTACCTTACAAACATCATTATGTATACTTGGTACTACTGACTGGAGTACACATGTATACTCATCAGTACATGCAGTCCAGGAAATGCCAGTGAAGAGAACTATAGTACAAACGACCATTTGGTCTTTTGAACTTAACTGTACACTTCCTTGTAGTTAATGAGCTTCCTCACCTTTCTATAGAGTGGTTTAATTAGGCTGGGCATGAAGACACTGATGTATATTACAGGGTGCCCCCCTATGATGAAACCATTAACATTTCCATGAAGACTCTGATGTGTAAAGTATAGGCCAATTAGAGGGTGGTCCCCAAGATGACATCATTAACATTTCATGTAGCATGCAGAGCAATTTCATTTTTACAGTGTCCTCTATAATTAGAGAGAAAGAAGACCTCAAAAGTAGGAAGGTCGATCTATAGTGAACGAGGCACAGGAGTCATTCCCACTGTTCTCTTGTGCCTGGCAACTTTCAGTCACCTCTCCTTGCAGCAAGCATCGAGAGGTATGATATACAATGTCAGCCATAAAGAGGAGGTCTGCCACAGTTTACATATATAGTCATACCTGTAGCAAGGATAACTGAAGGACTAATGCTTGTGTTGTGGCTGACAGGGTAAAGTGTTAATCCCCCGCCTTCCTCTGGGCACTGGACCCACGACATCCACCCAGCATTCCTTCCAAACTCTTCCCCAAAACAGTATGGTAGAGATAAATTGACTTGAGCTGGTGCCAAACCACTTTGTGTGATTGTAAACGGACAATTATCGAGAGCTAAGCAACAGTGAAAGCCCAAGTGGTACCGTCAGCACAAAGGAATTTGTTATGTGGTCAAATGTTGACGTAGAAGACAGCTAGGCAGGCTGGGAACATTCCCAGTATGGACATACGGAACAATTCGTCATCCCTCAACAGACAACTCCCAGTGTTATCACAAACACAAACATTGTATTTTTCATCAACATAGTATAAAACGCTAAATGGTCACCTGGTAACGATGTATTAAGCTTGTTTAGCAGATGTGATCATAGACAAAACAGCAATTAAATTTACACCCTACAAAAATGCAGACGGTATGAGGTTGGAAGTAGGGTAGGTACATACCTTTCTCACAAAAAGTGATTCTGTTGGTGTCTGGGTTGAGCCAGACAGGGTGGAGTGGGACTGCTGCACACACACACACACACACACACACACGCACACACACACACACACACACACACACACACACACACACACACACACACACACACACACACACACACACACACACACACACACACACACACACACACACACACCAAATATTTGATAAAATTACATGTGGCTCCTATGTACACAGTACATTAAAAGCAGACGACAGTTCTACACAAACCAAGTGCGTACCACACCACAACAAGATAAGGATCGTCATGACACAAAAAGGATCTCAGACTCAATTAAGGAACAAAGAAAAGTGGTCTGGAACACACCTTAACTGAGCTAATAGCCTTAGGCTATGACATTGCAGGACCTTCTCAGGTGATCTTATGACTTGTTTAAATTGGACACTACTAATTTGGAGCATATATGAACTTTAAAAGGTCATAACACATGTTGGAAAGGAAGTTAGTCTGGGTAAACCTGATTATGTAATGACATTTTCAAGTAATGTTGTAGTAGGTGGTAATTTTATACCGAATTGATGTCAATTTTTCTTGTTAGCTGAATGAGCTGGTGATGGAAGGAAGGAGGGAGGAAGGGAGGGAGGAAGGGAGGGAGGAAGGGAGGGAGGGAGGGAGGGAAGAAGGGAGGGAGGGAGGGAGGGAAGAAGGGAGGGAGGGAGGGAGGGAAAGAGGGGATGAGGGAGAGGGAAAAAGAGAGAGGGAAGGAGGGAGGAAGGTTTGAGACAAAAGGAGGGAGAAAGGAAGAAGAGAGAGAGTAAAGGAGAGGGGAAAAGGGATAAAGAGGGAGGGAGCACGTAAAAATAACTTTTAACTGTACAGAAACAACAGTCACGGGAGAAAATGGTCCGTTACTGTCAGATATGCAGTACCTAATTGTTTACTGATACTCCAAAAGACACAACTATTCCAAATATCTACTAATACCATTTATCGGAAAAGGCACTCTCACAGTCAGTTCAGCAGGTCACATATGTATAATGTCGGGCTTGGCTGGGTGTGGTACCTCGCAGACAATGGAGGGCTATGGGCTATGAATGCATTGTAATATGCTTGCAGCTGTATTTTGAGAAACCGAGTGGTATGTCGATTTTACATTGAAGCATTCACTTAACTGGATTTTTCTCTAAAGAGACTCAACCTAGCCAAAAATACTGTCAAGTTTGAGTTTGGTCAACCTGTATTAAATACAGGTTGGCCCATTTTAAAACTGGTCGACCACTTCTGAAAACATGATATGACATTATACCTGTTCTTTCAGTTGGTCTATCTCCCTAGTCAGGTAGAGCCGGTTGCCAGAACCAGTTCCAGACCTGCTTTTAGCTGCTTCTTCTCCAGTCCTGTTGCCCTGGGCAACCTCCTGCCTCAGACTTCCAACCTACACATTGTGAATGAAGACACCTCTCTAATAGGGACACATCTTCAGGTCCCAACTCCAATGAAGCCTGTACATACCACCCTCTGAAATGAGGACACCTCTCTAATAGGGACACATCTTCAGGTCCCAACTCCAATGAAGCCTGTACATACCACCCTCTGAAATGAGGACACCTCTCTAATAGGGACACATCTTCAGGTCCCAACTCCATTGAAGCCTGTACATACCACCCTCTGAAATGAGGACACCTCTCTAATAGGGACACATCTTCAGGTCCCAACTCCATTGAAGCCTGTACATACCACCCTCTGAAATGAGGACACCTCTCTAATAGGGACACATCTTCAGGTCCCAACTCCATTGAAGCCTGTACATACCACCCTCTGAAATGAGGACACCTCTCTAATAGGGACACATCTTCAGGTCCCAACTCCATTGAAGCCTGTACATACCACCCTCTGAAATGAGGACACCTCTCTAATAGGGACACATCTTCAGGTCCCCACTGGAATCCATACATGTACAATAACTGGTCACTAACCACATATAGAGCGATGTCATTAAATATGTAGATTAAAAGGCACTGTGTGTGGCTTCAGTAGTAAACCTTAAGAAGTGAGTAGTTAGTGAAGTGGAGACCTATTTGCCTTTCAATGATGTCATCTTTAAGCTACTTCATACCCACTCCCACAATTAGAATTTGAAAATGAGAAAAGTGTCTTCCTTTCTGCAGACTGTTGTAGAGTAATGAAATGTTTTTACTCTTGTTTCACTTGTTTTTCAAAGCCAAATACATGCAGTAGTAATTTACATGCACGAGCCCCACCCCTTCTGCTACTCGCGGTCACATGAAATCACAAGGACGGATCTATCACCATATACGCAAGTAGACCACCTCAACAAAGATATCCTAATGTCTCTGTTATTGTCCTGGAATTATCTGGTGCTACATGTCCTAATTCATGTCCTAATCATCGTCCTGAACTACAAGTACTGTAGATGTAACACAAGATAACTATAGTTCCACTTGTAACCTTGAGTTATATTTACAAAGAAGTTAGAGATAGTAAGGCTGCACATCTGATAGCAGGTTTGAAATGCTTTACCCTTTGCTTGTATATTTCAAAGTCAACTTATAAAGAAGGGACTGTTACAAAAGGCCCCCTAGTGCTTCTTACAACCAGCACCAGTGACACCACATCTCAAGAACTGCACAAACATATAAAAGAAGGTATTCTTAACACAATCACATTATCTAACTGAATATCTCTGTGTCTAAATAGTTGGGCCTTTGTTTATGGGTAACTCAAAGCAGCTGGATGACCCCCCACACTAGTCTGGAGTGTGCTCAATGTCTAGTGTCACATTCTCCAATGTGCCAGGAGTTTTCTCAGACAATTTTGAACTACAGACATCAGCATCTTCCCATTTCACCTCAGGCCTGCTTGTGGTGGCCTCACAAAGTAAGGCTGGACTTAACTGTGGTAAGATAGTCCAATCTTTGGGCTAGTGGCCAGGTTAGTTCTTCCTTACTTGGCAGGGAATGAAATACTGATCACAGTTCCGATAGCATAGAAACCTTTCAATAGGCTTGGAAGTTAAAATTACTAGAATGCCTAATGTTGCCCTTGGTTACGTAGTAAAAGTACTTAAGGTATAGATAATGATGGTGGTTGTGGGTGGCGGGTGGGGAGAAGGTGGTTGATAGTTAATAGAGGGCAGGGTTGGGGAAGAAGAAGTGGGAGAGAGAGGGGCAGTGGTCCAGTATCTATATAAGGACAGCTGGAATGTCTGTGTGGCTGGGTTGCCATGGGAATAAGGTATTCACTGGTTGGGGACTATGGCTTCTTGCATTCTGTACGGGAGTGGACACACTTCATTGTGTGTATGTAGTGGTTGCAGGCTTAATTGGGAGCTGTTGTCCTACTAGAGAAGTGTCCTCATTTCAGAGGGTGGTATGTACAGGCTTCAATGGAGTTGGGACCTGAAGATGTGTCCCTATTAGAGAGGTGTCCTCATTTCAGAGGGTGGTATGTACAGGCTTCAATGGAGTTAGGACCTGAAAATGTGTCCCTATTAGAGAGGTGTCCTCATTTCAGAGGGTGGAATGTACAGGCTTCAATGATGGAGTTGGGACCTGAAGATGTGGTGTCCTCATTTCAGAGGGTGGTATGTACAGAAGCTCCCAATCAACCTCAGGTATCATACTATCTTCACCACACAGTATAGCAAATCCATACTCCCATAAACGTTGTATACACGCGCATCCCTTCACAGTACACATATATATGCAGTATGACATCACACACTCCACAGCACACCAGAGTACGTTCCATAAAAGGTACAACCTCCAGATGGGGGAATTTTTGCAAATTAGAGACAGAACTATACCAATCAACAATCGGAACTCTTAGCATGTACGCACTACAGGAAAGTCGACTACCCGATTACAATTTAAGTCTACCAAAGGGAGATCTTAAAGACCATCTGTCCATGTTCCTTTGTCCTGTGACGTCCCACTGATTAGCCTTGGGACGCAGCCAAAATGGGCAAGAAACTTTAACCAGCTTAATGTCATCAAAGGGAAACCGGACATACTTTGTGTAATGTATAACAGGCTCTAATATGGAGCTATGTTTGTGAAGGGGGAGAGAGCTAATGTATTATGTCGCTGAGTGCATACCTCCTTAGCCAGCTGCACAAAGCAGGTGTCATAGTGATGGACCAGTTGCTGAGCAAGCTTTTCTAATTCTTTGAGCCTCTTCTCCGTTGTCTGTCTCCTCTTCCTCTCCCTCATCACTGCATGGAGGGAAGTCCAACATCCCAAGAGGTGAAGGCAGCTGGTTAATTAACCATACTTGAGAAAAGAGCGGGATTCTAAGTACCATTGCTACATTGCCAAGTTTTCACCGTTTAAATTGGCACATATGTGTGTTGTGTTTTTTGGACTGGATATTATGGAGACACTTTAAGCTCTTCGAGCACATAAGGACTTGGTTTAGTGGCCAGGTACTCAATTATCACATACATCATAACACCAGAAGTGCGTGTTATATTAATGACTGGAGAGAGGGGGAGAGGGAGAGGAGAGGGGAGGGAGAGGGAGAGGGAGAGGGAGAGGGAGAGGGAGAGGGAGAGGGAGAGGAGAGGAGAGGGAGAGGGGGAGGGAGGGGGAGGGGAGGGGGAGAGGGAGAGGGAGAGGGAGAGGGAGAGGGAGAGGGAGAGGAGAGAGAGAGAGAGAGAGAGAGAGAGAGAGAGAGAGAGAGAGAGAGAGAGAGAGAGAGAGAGAGAGAGAGAGAGAGAGAGAGAGAGAAAAACTGACCTGCTCTATGTAATCGTGTATAGACATCAGCTTTCTCATACAGTAGTTGGTTTGATAGAAGTACAATGCGATCTTGAAGATCACTAATCTGTGATGCAAGATTATCACTATCAGAAACCAGATAGGGCGGCGGTTTTCGAGAAAATCTCCCCCCAGGGGGAACGAATGTGGGCTGATTGAAATTCACACTGGAGGGGGGAGGGACGGTGGGGAGGGGAGGGGGAGTTGGGGAGGAGGGAGATGACAGAGTCAAACTAGACTGCTTCTTTGTGCGAGGTAATGTAAAACTAGTACCAGAAGAACTTCGAGTAGATTTTGCCACGTCATTTTCAGAGCCCAATTTACGACTCGACAAACCGCCATGGCCAGAAGAGGTGGTTGCAGCTGTCTGTAGACTGCGGTCCACTGATTGGCTGAGTCCAAGAGAAGCTGTGTGAGAGAGGGTGGTAGTATCACGCATCGTCCTCCCAGCTTCGCTCCCCAGCTCCCAGTTTTCGGGTGATGCAAGGAGATCTGAAGACAGATGGAGTCTCTGGGTCTTCTGCTTGTGTTCCTGACCAGTTTGCCCTTGGGATTGATCTCCACTAACATATATCTCAGAGAATGGTCGGGTTGTGGGAGACGTATGCAGCATGCGTCGGGAGACTGGAAGATGATCGTGGGAGGAATAAAACATTCCTTTGCTCCCTGTAGAAGGCCTGGAAGCATCTAAGGAGAGATTATCGATTGAACTTGATAGTCGCTTGGGTGACGAGGAAGACACATGTGGAGTGGAGTCACTCAAAGTAGGCTGTTTCTTTCCAACTTTCCCTACAATCGCACGTTGCCCTTTTTGACTCTCACTCTGTTGTCGGCTGCTTTGTCTCTGTAGTCTGATCCCTTCCAGTGACCGTGCCTCAACCTTTGACTGCTCCTTCTGCTCCAGACTCCCCATCCGTGACCCACTTGAATTACGAAGACTCTCGAATACTTCTTCTCGACTCATATCAGGAGCAGAGCGTCGGTCCGGTGCTCTCTGTCCACGATCTCCCCCCTTCTCTGCTTGTCTTCTTGTTACCTTTTGCCTGTACACACTTTTACAGGTATTGAGATAGTGGCGGAGCTTAACGTCCTCTCGCCCAGTCCAAACCCTGGAAATATCTACCCCTGTAGGCCGGACGTAGAGGTGAGCTTCTATTGCAGCAAAAGCTATTTTCAACCTCACTTGAGGTGACCCCACTATGATGTCCTGTGGCAAGTATAGAGAGAGAAAGGTAGGGGGTGGGAGAGAGAGAGGGAGACAGGTAGGGGGTGGGAGAGAGAGAGAGAGAGAGAGGAGACAGGTAGGGGGTGGGAGAGAGAGAGGGAGACAAGTAGGGGATAGGAGAGAGAAAGAGGGAATCAGGTAAGGGGTGGGAGAGAGAGAGACAAGTAGGGGCTGGGGAAAGAGGAACACACACACACATACACACACACACACACACACACACACACACACACACACACACACACACACACACACACACACACACACACACACACACACAGTGTTATACAATACACACTTGCTCAGATACAGCTCCACTCTTTACTTCATTCACAAAATCACAGAGAATCTTTCCATCATAGAGCCTGTGTATGTATGTGTGTATGTGTGGAAATATATCTATGGAAGAGTGATAGTTTTAACTCACATGGAATAGTTGGTTATGTCTCTGTGTACGATGTCCCCCAGCCAGCCAAGTACAGCCATGTCTTCTCGATCCAGGGAGGAGAAACTCAGTCGCCCTGGCTCCGACCCCGAGGAGACACCGGGGAGAGGGGGAGGGGGAGGGGAGGATGTGGGCATAGGTTCTGGGCTGCAGAGAGAAACACCACCCTTTCATAATCATTTAGGAATTACTCCCACTCAAATGTACTAGGTTTACCCGCTACAAATGTCAAATACTCAGTGTGTATACACACATTCTCTATGTATAAAACAAGCAGGCTATAAGCACAAACACACACACACACCAACCCACCTCCACACACATCACAGCTGCAGTAGGTACATAAAAGTCCCCAGAATTGTAAATAAACAGATACCAACATTCCTCCCTTGCCCATGTCAGCCCTCCACCACTCCAGTCAAGTGGGCAGTACATATACCATTAGTGGATATCCACTCCTAATGCTTAATACTATCACTCACACCTTAGCTACCTATGTGCAAAATTCCTAAAATATCACGATTAAATATTTTTAGCACACTTGGTCAACTCTATCGCCCTCTGTATATGACAGAGGACAGACTACACTCTCCACACCTTTGACCATACCTCGACTTATCGACCACTTCTATTGTACTACGGTGTACCATTTTGGTGCCTGCTACTCTTAATGTGTGTAGCTTGTTGGTGACAAAATCCCTTTTTAAACATGCGATTACACACACACACACACACACACACACACACACACACACGTATGTGGAGAACAATGAGATAGTGGGTCAAAGGTCAGATGATGTGACGTGGGTGTATAGTGTCTAGTGTGCTATATATAGCTACAGGTGTGCTATATATAGCTACAGGGCTAGCCCACTCACCCCTCATTGGTGGAGGCTTTGGGCGAAGCTGCGGTTGAGAAGTATCTCTTGAGAGCTTGACAGACAGCTAGGATTGTCTTCACATTTCCTCCAGCAATATCTGTAGGAGAGGACACCTCTCTAATAGGGACACATCTTCAGGTCCCAACTCCATTGAAGCCTGTATATACCACCCTCTGAAATGAGGACACCTCTCTAATAGGGACACATCTTCAAGTCTGTACATACCACCCTCTGAAATGAGGACACCTCTCTAATAGGGACACATCTTCAGGTCCCAACTCCATTGAAGCCTGTACACACCACCCTCTAATGAGGACACCTCTCTAATAGGGACACATCTTCAGGTCCCAACTCTATTAAAGCCTGTAAATACCACCCTCTGAAATGAGGACACCTCTCTAATAGGGACACATCTTCAGGTCTTACTAACCATTGGCATGAATACCCTTCACAGGGACCCCTCTCTCTTGGAGTGTTTGCACACACATCTGTAGATTTTCCAACTTCTGAATTCTCATGATTGGATTAGCATAATGCTTGGGAAGTTCCTCTTTTGCTGCATTTATTTATGTTGTATAAGGAAGGAGAAAGAGAGAGGGGGGGAGAGGGAGAGGGAGAGGGAGAGAGAGGGGAGAGAGGGAGAGGGAGAAAGAGAGAGAGGGGAGAGAGGGAGAGGGAAAGAGAGAGAGAGAGGGGAGAGAGGGAGAGAGAGAGGGGGGGGGGGGGGGGGAAGAGGGAGGGAAGGGTGGGAGGTAAAGGGAGAGGTTGGAGGGTATGAATGAACAAAAACTCACTGAGTGTCCGAACCAGCTGCAACAGAGTGATGCCATCAGCCATGTCAATCGCTAGGTCAGTGACTAGCAGGTCAGTGTGTCCTGCACTGGCCAAACGCTGGTTCATCCACCTAGTAACTTCCTGTAAATATCAAATGAGGGTCAAAGAGATGTAGGTCAGAAGTGGGTTTAGTCCTTACAGCTATTTCTTCTTGTGTGCGGTCTCCACTCGTGGATGGGTTAATATTCTTTCGGGGGGCAGTGTAAAGAGGAGACCCGTGGGCTCCTTCGTACAAGCTTGTGCGAGTCCGGGGGTCCATTTTGTGCTGACTGCGCCAAACCAGCCCCACCCACCTGTAGAAGAAGTGGTAAAACTCACTCGAGCGAACTTACGTATGTAACTGCTACCCTTTAGTAAAGCCAGCACATGTACGTACGTGTATCAATTGCAGCACTCTTTATTTTCTCCTTTCAAGTAAAGCGGCGAAAGTAAAGGACAGCAAATGTCACCCGAGGAAAGTGGGCGTGTAGTGTGGATTTGCGCATGCGTAGGTGTTACCCGCGCGCGCCTCGAACCCACGCAGTTGCAAACGACCTTTGAACCTCCAACATGGCTTTTAGGGGCCAGCTCTCTACGTCGCTTTACAAACACTTGTGCCGTAGTCTGAGCTGTTCAGCTAACGCGACAGCTATTTCGCCGTGTCTAGTTCGTCAGCTGCCCCCACCCACTCTGTGTTTACCTCCAATTGGAGCATCTTTTGCTCCTTGTGGCACTTTGAACCTGTGTGTGAGAGGAGTGCACACTGCAGCAGCTGGTTTCCTGTGTAGAGATATCAACTTGGACGATGAGAATCCATTTTATGAGAAATACAGAGACAAACTGGGCAAAATTCAAGGGTATTTTTGCTACCCTTTCCCCTCCTTCCTCTCTCCCTAACTTCCCTCCCTCCTTTCCTTCTCTCTCCATTCCCTTTGTCTCTCTGTTGTACAGGCTGAACAAACAACAGACTCGGGCTAAGATCAAAGCTGCTCGTCTGCAGGAGAAGAGCAGGGAAACTGCCTTCAGGCCTCCCACTTGGCCCACCCCTCTCACTCAATACAGTCTCCTTCAACCCCCAGTGAGTCCACCTGTCATGTCTCTGTATATGTATATTAAGACTCTGATCAAATCTCTCAGTCCCTGGACAGTGTGATGCACATAGACTTGATAGCAGAGAAGACAGCATCAGAGATCAGCATGGTAAGTACTAGCCTCAACCCCAGGTCTCCAAGATGGGATTGAGGCTAGGAATGCAGCACAAGAAGAATACCATCCTACCCAGGTTCTTCTTGCAAGGGGAGAGCCTGGGTACAAGGCTAAAGAAAGAAGAACTTACTAGAAAGTCTCCCTATGCTTGGAATATCTTCATGAACAATCACGTGCATAGAGCACTACTTAGGAGATAAAAGAAAGAAAGAAGTAGTAAAGAAACAGAGTACAGAAAGGAATTCTACGTACATATATACACACATACACACACACACATACATACATGCACACACACCAGTTTCAACAGCTTCGAAAAATATATATCTGTTTAAAAATTTCGGCTTCAGTAGCTTAGAAAAATATGTCTGTTTAAAAATTTCGGCTTCAACAGCTTAGAAAAATATATATCTGTTTAAAAATGACAGCTTCAACAGCTTAGAAAAATATATATCTGTTTAAAAATTTCGGCTTCAATAGCTTAGAAAAATATACATCTGTTTAAAAATGACAGTTTCAACAGCTTAGAAAATATTGTATGTACACATTTGCCTATTTTTACAGATTTGGAGAGAATATCATAAAAATGAGGACGCTGTCTGTGCCATTATTCCAGTTAGTTAAAACATGGTCAATTAGTACTCTCGTGTGTAGTGATGATGATGATGTTTGCTATCCCACAGACTGATACGTATGAGGAACTTCTTGCTAAGGCTATTCACTGCCCTTATGTGAGTTGGGGGAAGGGGAGGAGAGGGTTGTGAATATGTAACAGGTGTAGGAAGATGATTGAAAGTGGGGGGGGGGGGGGGGGGGGGGGGGGGCAGGCTTGTAGCTACGGTCACCAAAAAACATTTAGTATCATACAATGCATCATACTCAGGAAATTTAGACCAGAACTTCCTGATATCACCTGCCTGTTGTTTGCTCGTGATTCAGTATAAACACGTGTGTGTAATTACATCTAGACAGAAACTTTTTCCATGCGGTTAATTAGATGATTCTGAGCTGTCCAGGCTCCTTGACAGGTATATACCTGGGTGATTTGATTTTACTAATATGTGTCTCCATGTACTTCTTGGTGAAAATTAGTGGGGGTAGTGCCCCCCCTAGGAAAATTTTAGTGGGGGCAAGTGCCCCCCCTCCCCCCGCTTCCTACGCCTATGTATAATAACCAACCTGCATGGCACCTGAAATAAGAACATCTCCCACCACCACCACCACCACCACCACCACCACCACCACCACCACACCATCAAAAAATCCTGCCGTGCATATTTAAGAAGTTTCACAGCTAGGGATAATTTGGGTTCTGCTACTCTCTGTCTGTGCAGTTTGTGTACCCTCTGCCTCGAGATGAAGGCTATGAATTGATGTTTGGGCAATTCTCTGGTCACCGTTGCCACTTCACCAGCCTCATCAACTACCAACAGTACCAGGAGAATGCTCCAGTTTGCCTCACACTAAGCCACTATACTGACCTGCAGAGGAGTAAAGGTAACGCACGTTGTAGGAATGAGGTGAAGTGAGTGATCTTGCAGTATGTGAAAGCAGGTTGGCCATATCCTTTTGAGAGCACTGTAGCATTTTGCTCTACCCACCGTAATACATGAACAGCATGCAGCTGCTGGGTACCTAGCAGGGTGTAATCCAAGGGGGGACACAGGGGGGCAAATGCCCACCCAAGAATTTCAGTTGCCCCCCCCCAAGCATATGACACCATCAACAATCCCTCTCCAGCCCTGCCAAATGCCCCCCACCCAAGTTTCTACAATTATTATTTTGCCCCCTCAAGGACTCCTGTCTAGATTAAACCCTGCCTAGCACTTAGCCACATAATGTTAAAATGTCTACCTTCGTGATTACTTTTGATAACGGATGAACAGGTGGGTCTATGGCAGACCATTAATGCCACATGAAGAGATCTCTCTAAGGAGCACATCTCTCGTACTTGACACTTTCACTTGATGTATTTTTTCCTGTACAGGAATTGTTTTAATGGCTGGAGAACTGGACATATCACAACTAGTAAGTGGCAACTAGCCTAACACTATTTAGACTACATAAACTTTAAATTGACCAATCAGGTTGCGAGAAACGTGGGATCTATTTTTCGTAGTCACCTCATTGGCGGGATCTATAGTTGGCCGCTGGCCCCTAGTACTGGGATCTATTGGCACGCTTGTTGCTAGCAGTTTGAATGGTCATTGTCCAATCAGTTTCTTCGCTGTAGTCTAAAATTAATCGTCGGGAACTACATAATTTAGAAAGCCGGGGGCCGGATGTAGCATCCCAAGTGTATTCCGTCTAACTTATATTTGTAGCACTAATCTGTTAACATTAATCTGTAGTCAGGACACCCTTTGTTTATTAGAGACCAGAGGCAGAGACAGCATGTCAAAAGGGGGGGGGGGCTTGGCGTTCATAAAGTTGGGGGTTATTTTCATTCTGAATATATCCTGCATCCGGCATAGGCTATTAATATTTCACATGTTCTTTATGACAACCTCCAATTTTGGGGGGGCTCAGCCCCCCCTTATCAAAAAGTGGGGAGGCTCAAGCCCCCCTGCCCCCCAGGTTCTCTGCCTTTGGAGACCATTGACACCCATTAAACCCATAGCATATTTTGTGAGGGTTTATATGAAGTAACAACCATTAATACCTGGACACAGTCTTCTCATTATCTTCCCTCTCCCTCTCCCTCCCCCTCCCCCAGTCTACACTAGAAGCACAATACCTGGCTAACCAGGTCCAGCTCTACTACAGCTCACAGGACCCAGACAGGTATGCACTACTGAGGCAATTCAACCACGAACCTGAGTCCTTTGACCATCACAAGCTCATCGAACAACTCTCAAACAGCAATATCAATGTACCCAGTTATAGTAGTGCTGCTAAAGGAGATCATTAGCTCTATATAGAGACCAGATATCTCAGTTTTAATATTAGAAATAAATAGTGACTTGGGTATAAAAACTGTGCTGATGATAAATTAAGTGTGTATTAGCAATGGGTTGTGATTTGTGTTCATTGAGAGTCTGTAGTTAGTTTCTTTGCTCCCCATTCTTGTAGTTGTGTCCCGTACTTCTCCAGGAGGGCTGCCTTCAACTCTTGTCTGTGCTGTTTGCTGACGGTCTCCACAACACATTGGATCTGGAGGGAGGGGGGAGATGGCAGTACTAGGGCTACGGGATGGGCCATGAATTGACTCCATGTCGCATACCTCTACATGGTGGACACTGGCTTGAAGCCATGTTCTCTCGTGCACTATGTCCTTCACACTTAGGGAGGGAGGGGGGAGGGAGGGAGGGAACAAGAGAGTGAGGGGGGAGGGAGGGGGGGAGGGAGGGAGGGAACAAGAGAGTGAGGGGGGAGGGAGGGGGAGGGAGGGGGAAGGGGGAGGGAGGGAACAAGAGAAGGAGTGTGGGAAAGAGGGGGAAGGGAGGGAGGGGAGAAGAGAGGGAGGGAGGGAGGGAATCAGAGGGAAAAAAGATGATTTGGGCATAGATTACAAAGTCTTCTGATATAGAACACAAAACAGGCACCTTGTGTGGGTGGGTGGGTGGGTGGGTGGGTGGGTAGGTGAACTGACCTGCACTTGAGTTGTGAGAGGAGGTCACAGAGGCCTGACACACTCCCCGGGCGATCCTCGAGGAGTATTTTAAAAGTAGCCATCCTTCCATCAGCTGCCAGCCCCCTCTCCAGACACCTGCCCAGGATGGCAGTATCTATGTTACCGCCACACAACATCACCACCACACTGGAGGGATCGAAAGAGAAGGACTTGATGAGTTCACTGCTCACATGAATTAGTTACTGCTCACTTCTTCCCACGAAGGTGGTCTAACTTGCCAGAGAGACAGGCAGCCAGCCCAGTGGCTCCTGCACCCTCAACAACACTCTTCTCCACCTCCACCAGCCTCAGAATGGCCACAGCGATGTCTCTCTCCGACACCACAACCATGCGATCCACGCACGGCTGGGCACACGCAAACGCATTGCCTCCGACCTGAAGAGCATACAGTGAATGGTTCACAGTAGTGACAGAGCCATCATTGTCTTGTATGTTGAGACAGTGATCAGTTGGACAAATTTTTTGCATACATCTCCAACTTGCCTGTGCCAACCACGTGCACATATCCAACTGTGTCCACATATCTGACTAACCATGTGCACATATACATGTATATCATTAATTTAACTCTTGCTTGCCCAAATTACTGAAGCATTAACCTACTGGGGTGAATCTACAAGAGTAAGGTATCTCATTACCACCTTGATGTGGTATATATAATTATATAGGCTGCATGGAGACCACTACCATCTTGGTAATTGATACCCCAGATGACATTACAGATGCATTCTTGAGGTTGTGTAGTGTAGATGGGATTTACCTCTGGTACTGCTAGGCCATCAGCAAGGGTAGGTAGTGCCTTCGTGTACACAGGCTGTCCAGCTTTCATGGCTGCTGAGAAACTGGGACACTGCTCACTCTCAACACCCTGGGAGGGAGGGAGGGAGGGGGGAGGGAGGGAGAGAGGGAGTGAGGGAAGGAGGGAGAGAGGGAGGGAAGGAAGGAGGGAGAGAGAGGGAAGGAAGATGAAATGTAAGTATTCTCCTCTGGCTTCCACTTGCTCAATGAACTCACAATGACTTCTGCCCTAGGGAGGAAGTGTTTCAATGTGACTGACATCCCAGCCAGTAACCCCCCGCCTCCTACAGGTATCACTACTGCATCACATGCCGTGTCCAGTCGCTCCATCTGGCCAATAATTTCAAGCGCCGCAGTCCCTTGCCCAGCTAGGATGTGAGGGTGGTCATAGCCATTGATATAAACCATGTTCTTCTCCTTGGCCATTGCTAGTGCTCTTTCTTTAGCCTCTCCAATGTCTCTGCCATAGACAATTACCTCGGCACCATACTGCCTGCAACGCTCAACCTGTGTGTGTGTGTGTGTGTGTGTGTGTGTGTGTGTGTGTGTGTGTGTGTGTGTGTGTGTGTACAGCGTTACTTTCATACATACAAGAGTGACATGTATATAATACAATTCCCTTCACAGGAATACCACACACTGGTTGTAAGTGTACACTCAATAAGACGCTCCCTCACATTTGGAATAAGGCAACACTTTAAATATTTACAGTACACCTCATCTCATTTTGTATGCATGTACCTTCATCAGTGGAGCCACTTCAGGCATCATGACTACTACGGGGATGTTGAGCTGACGGCCATGAAGGGCCAGCGCAAGAGCATGGTTGCCTGCCGAAGCTGCAATCACTCCCTGCTTCTTCTGCTCCTGTAACAGAGATAGGAAAGAATTAGCCTTGATCCCAGGCCAGAGCCCCGAGGCTACTGACAGAGGAAGAATATGCCATCATTCACAATGTACATGTACCTAGCTTCATGTACATATATGCATGTACCTCTGAGAGCAGTTCCAATGTATTGCGAGCACCTCTCTCCTTGAAGCTGTAAGATATGTAAGAATAGAGATAATTGTAATCAATGTAGCTATTCAGACTCACCTTCCTGTCGGCAGTGTGAACTCTTTCTTGAAGAAAATATTCATGCCCAGCATTTCAGATAATTGTATGGATTTCTTTAATAATTAATTCATCATTATTAAAATGGTGATAATTGATTTGTTTATAGATCTACGCTTACGCTTACTTTAAGAGGCGTTTCTTTGACGCCGTTACGGATGCGATAGGCTGCGGCAGTGACATCATGATACTGGATCACAGAACCGCTGGGTTTCTCTCTCTTGGCCGCTCCAGGCCCCAACGCCTTTTCTTCGCCATCCAGTTCCCGCTGGTTGAAAGTCCTGGTACCACTTCTCCTCTTTCTCTCCATGGCGGCAGTGCTTCCAGCTTCGTCTGTTTTCCCCATCTCCACGGTAACAGCGGTTAGTATTAATGCATGCCTAGCGTGCCTTCAGCAAACTATTTATGTGTACCGAGGAATGTAGCTACCGGAAGCAGGTAACCAGGACTCGATATACCTGTAAAACTAGTTATACTGGCATCCATTGCATGTTCCACTCAGTCTTTGAATTGGCAAACATATGCAGGAGTGACAGTAGTAACCAGGCTACCACTACCCAACACTGTCATTCTATTCACAAACAAACTGACAAGTAGTGTAATAATTTGTAGTTAAGGTTCTTGGAGGCCCTGTACTTGCTTCATGATTGCGTCCAGTTTTCGGCTCTTCTCTGTGAAAGCCTCTCTGTCTGTAGCCAACTCAGCTTGGGCAACTTCAAGTGCAGCCTATAATATGCCAGAAAAAAACACTGTAACTGTCTTTCTCAAGAGAGAGCTAACTGCTAACCTTCTGCTCTGCTAGCTGTTTTCTCTCTGCGTTGTTCTCTATTCTCATCTTCTCCAGCCACTCTTCATTCTGTGTACGATGATTCTCCAGCATGGTTCTCAGGTCAGACTGCTGCTCTTCATACAACTCTCTGTGTGCTGCCTTTTCCGACTCAAATGCTTCCCTCTCGGCAGCCAAGACCTCCCTAGACCTGAGAAATAGCAAAAGGAGGAAGCTCACTTACCTGTTATAGGGACTATAATCTAGTCTTTCTCCTACTTGTCTAGTTGGTGGAAGTTGTCCCTCAGTGTATCAAACATCTCATTAATTCTCTGGAGGTAGCTGGAGCGTAGCTCTTCAAAGTCTCTAGGCTTCACAGACTTTGGTTCTGGTGGCTGTACCGTCTTACGGGTAGCAGGAACTGGGACTGAGGTAGTGTAAGAGTGACGAGGCACTGGGGTGGGATGAAACCTGAAGTAGGTCGAGATTCTCTTCTTGAAATAGTTACACTGCACACAAAATACACTAGAAGCTTACTTGGTAAGAGGTAGGGTGAATTCTATGGACCACACATCATTATATACCCCATCATTGTCTTGGCCTCCAAACATATACAGCTATAGAAACGAATGGTAAATTCTCTGCACTGTTTAGTCAACCATCATTCTTAGGAACCTCACCTTATTCTTCCAGACTACCATTGAGTGACTGTATCTTGAAGGTGGGAGCTGGTCTCCTTCCACTTCAGCTAAACTCCACTCGGGGCTTTCTAAACGTACACAGAAGACACGGACACTGGATTAAAAGTAATCCCCAGCCTCTTTCTGAAGTTCATTAGTGGCTGACCTGATGTTATATCAATGTAGTGTATATCTGAGAAGCATTCTTCACTGGCTCCCATAGCACAGCTACCTCCATACATCACCAAGAACTGCAGTGGGGAGGGAGGGAAGAAACATCGTAAGGAAGTGTTCAATAATCTCCGACTCACCCAGTCATTAATAGTAACAAGTGTCGAGTAGTCCCTTGGCGAAGGTGGATTGCCTTTCTGCTCCACTTCCCTCCACTGCAGTGATTCTACGCTGAGCTGGTGGAGGTCATTGAACCACAACTCATCACTTCCTGTCCCGGCACACACAAACACAGTCTGGCCCACCACCGCACAGGAATGGTCACATCTAAACATAAAACACAGTATTGCTCACTTTCAGTTACATGCATACATGCAGCATCCCATGGTTATTGCTATGGCAGCCTCAGCAGTGAACTGTACCTTGGCTTAGGCCCTGCACCGTGTGTACTGATTGCACTCCATTCCAGAGACTCTGCAAGCACAATAATTAACTTCAATATTATACTGTCATTTACTATACTGTCTTTATTACTTATATTATACTTCTTGAAAGTGTACTTACCCAAATCCAGAAAGTGGACACTGTTGCAGCCTTTTCCAGAGAGGACTCCACCAAAAGTGACCACTTTATTATCGCACAACACTCCCGACATGCTCAGAGCCTTGGGTGCTAGTCCTGTGGTACTGTGTGTACTCCAAGTGCTAGTTGCTGTGATGGATACAGGGAACAGGGTCAGTGAACTGAAACCATCTACAGTGGAACCTCTCTTAACAGCCACCCCTCAACAACAGCCATCTGCTATATAACGGCCAATAGCCCTGGTCCCAATTTAACTTAACCCCTGTATAAAAAAACCCTCTACAACAGCCACCTCCGTATGACAGCCAAAATGCCCATACCCCAAGGCTGGCCACCATAGAGGGGTTCCACTGTACATTCTTGTTGATATCATACCAATATCAAACTGAAAAATCCCCTGTGCACATGAAGTAGCTCCTTCCTCGTCAATCCCACCATAGAGATAGAGTGTATCCTTCACTGCACTGAAGTACATACAAAGATTATGGAGGTGGATAAACACACTGTTTGGGATTCCTCATGAGAGACTGTGCAAAACAAACAGTCCTTATCTAAACACTACTAGACCCTCTCTATGTTTACAATTTTATAGAGTTGGGATTAGAGGAAATCGTGGACTAGCCTGTTTCCAGGCCTTTTAGAGGGAGCGATGAGAAGGCCTTTTTCTCTTCCTTCTCTCAAAAGGTCTGGGAGCAGGCTAGTGATGGACATATGATGGAAGGCTCACATGAGAATGGCTCCCTCTCTCGCACTGGGTACATCTCCTCTCTGGTCCACCTTCTCCCACGACAATATTTCTCCAACTGGACAGCAAATGCGAAAAGAAATATCAATACGTACTCATATACCACACAACCAATTAATTTAGAGGGCGTTTTCTTACATTTCAGTGTGTACATATCATTGTGGTAGAGAGTGTTCTCATTATCGCCATAGCTACTGCCTCCAAACACGTACATCACATCTTCGACAACCACGGTCGAGTGAGCGAATCTTCCCGAAGGGGGAGTGCCGTTAACTTGCGGCTTTTCCCAGGACCCAAACTTCAACTTTAGTCTGCTAGACATTGCGAAAGCAGAAGAAAGGTGTGTCGCTAATAGGCGTTACTTAGATGCGCATGCGTGAGATATACTTGTGCTTTAATTAGAGCCACTAGATTTGTTTGGCAGCACTACCTGCCGAGGCTGCTACGAGCAACTATGGCACGCAGGCTACCTGGACAGCCTGGGAAGCTTATCTGCTGGTTTAGAGACCTCCTACGAGGGGTGTGTAAGACTACACTGAATGTTTAGGTCTAGGTCTACTTCATGTTCCCAGATGTTCGCTTTCAGAAAAGTGTGGACCAGTATCCGTGGTTTTACAAAAAAGAAACCATTTCCAGTCGGTTTGTTGAGAAGCCCAATCTTCCACCTGGTGTCGCGAGCAAGATTGAAAATAATTACTACTGTCAAAGAGATTTGGTGAGTAGATTCTCTAACCAACTTGACAACTCGAGCTTGCTTTCCATTTCGTGCTCTCCTGAACAGAGGAGAGCGGTGGAGCCTCCTATGGTGACTGGTAGCCAAGCAATGCTTCAGGAGGCATATGAAAATGTCACCAGGTCAGTAAGGAGGTACTAGACAGAGAAAATATGACATTCTCTTTCCTCTGCAGTGAGGAAGTGGCATTTCCTCAGGTAACCACACCCCCTGTACCAGGAACCAGACACAGGTGGACGTGGAAGCAGGACTAGAACCACAGCCACCTCCATTCCAGTCCATAGTCCTTGTATATTTGTGTATATCTGTATATAGTGTGCAAGTGTAAGTGTATGCAACAATAATCAATTAAGAAACACATTTAAAGAGGTGTAGTTCAATCATGGAAGGATGTTTCTGCCACATTTTCGTTCTCTGGCTGTGTTATTAGTGCTACTGTGTCCCTTTCATTAGAGTTACGTTGAGCTGAGTAATTAGCCATCACTAATGGTGGGGGCTCAGTTGGGTGGACCTCGTCTGAGAATCTGACCACTTTCCCCTTTGGTATTACTGCCTTATTCATGGTTGCTCTCTCCACAGCATATACCCTGAGAGAGAGAGAGAGAGAGAGAGAGAGAGAGAGAGAGAGAGAGAGAGAGAGAGAGAGAGAGAGAGAGAGAGAGAGAGAGAGAGAGAGAGAGAGAGAGAGAGAGAGAGAGAGAGAGAGAGAGAGAGAGAGAGAGAGAGAGAGAGAGAGAGAGAGAGAGAGAGAGAGAGAGAGAGAGAGAGAGTTATACAAAGTTTGCAAGTATGCCTATTATGTGCTATGAACAGAAAAAGTATCAGTTGCTTGTATACCGTGATCGAGTTGCTCTGATGTAGCAACAACAGCAACTGCCTATTAGTAGAAGGATAATAACTAGGAGAAGGATAAACCCACACACTCCTGATATAATTGCTGCAAACTCTGGGAAAGAAAGAGGTCCCGTGACCGATATTCTCATTGTAGTATTGGCAGTGAATTCTCCATCACTTGCAAAAACTCTTAAAATAAATAGAGATCCTTCTGATGATAAAATGTCGTCCTTGATGGTAATTTCTCCCGTGTGGGACATGATATCAAAATTGGTGCTGTCCTCAATAGTATAGGTCATGTCACTTCCATTGGCAATATCCTCATCCTCTGCCTGAACCTGTCCCACTTGATGGCCAGCAGTCGAGGTCCGTTTCACACTGAACTGATAGAGCTTTTCAGTGAAGTATGGCGGGTTATCATTGACTGGGAGTACATCCACAGTCACCTGTACCAGAGCCTCATTGTCTCCGTCCACACATACCACCTGGAACTGGTAGCTATCAGTACCCTGGTCATAGTCCAAATCTCCCTGCAGTACAACAGCTCCCAAAACAGAATCGTGATCAGAAGTGGAATCAATTCGAAATAGTGCTGCGGATGAATCTGAAGTATTGTGAAATGACACAGTTTCAGCTGCCCCAGTACCTCTGTCATCATCTAAACACGTAACCTGACCTATAACAGTCCCTTGGGTGGCAGACTCTAGCACAGATAGGGAATATCGTGACTGTGAGAAGTATGGGCTGTTGTCGTTAGTAGGAATGATGTACACCTCCAGTACTATTTTATTACAGCTGTTTAGTGGGAGGTCTTCATTACAAGCGGTGATGAAAATATTAACAGGGTTCTCCCCTTGAGGATTGTCAAAATCAAGCTCTCGTTGAAGACTGAGTCTTCCTGTGGTTGGGTTCAGATCAAAGTAGTCCATGGAACTGGACGAGATGGCGAAAATGATCTTGCCATCTGGTCCTATGTCTTTGTCTGTGGCTGTGTATGTGAAGAGTGCCATTCCAGGAATTGTACTGGCTACTGATATGCCCACTGGTTTATCCTCATGAAGTTGAATGATATTACTGCCACTACTGCCAGTAATCACAGGGAGGTACTCATTGATGGGGGCAATAGTAACATTGACTTCTCCAGTTCCGTTAGTGCTGTGGTCAGATGCTAGATAGCAGAGGAGAGTCACTAAGTACCACTGCTGCTCTTCATAGTCGAATGGCTGGTGTGACACGGAGAATTGTCCAGTCATCACATCAATTGAGAATGCATTCACATCTCCTTCCAGAATAGAGTATCTGAGGCCCTGTGTTGGAGTACCATCATCCCCTGTACACATGGTAGTAACTACAGCTCCAACCACTGGAGTAGACGGACTGGAGTCTATGGTGGAGTCATTGGCTGGTGTCTCAGTAACCGTCACAGTGTATTTAGTTTCATTGAACAGCAGCCGACACTCTCCCAGTTCTGCATCCAAAGAGCGTAAGCTTACATGACTGTGGTATAGATCTAGTCCTACAATATATGTCTTACGTGTGGTCAACACCGTCACCAGAGTCGTTATGATGAATAGTACCTGACACATCACGAATACATTAGAAGGCGGATCTCGCCGCTGGAAGCCAAGACCCTCCCACTTTCTCGTGATTAATCTCCGCGTATTCGCACTGCGCACGCGCGGAATTGCAATACTCTCCAACAAATATATAAATTATAGCACTCTTCACACATATTTTAAGTGGTTCCGTTTGTGCCTAACACTTCTCTGGCTGGGGATTTGAGTGAGGCTCCATTTGCTACCACATCACTTGCAAGCCTGGCATAGATCCGTCTGTGTTTGTCATCCACTGTAGTTAGATAGTATGTTCCAGGCCAGAGGCTGTCCAAGTCTCCAACGGGAGTGTAGGGAGCCAAGTGGTGGGTTTCCTCACGGAGTTTCATTGTTTTCTCAAACTCAGGAGGTGATACTGTGGTTCTGGCTTTGAGTCGGGCAAGAAGGTCGGTGGAGCCTGCAGCTACAGTTGCAAGAGGGGACTGGGGGGAGGAGTCACTGGAAACACGAAGGGAGTACATTGCAGATGCCAGCCCAGAACCATAGGAAAACAAAACCACTCTCTTCCCCGCAAGCTCCTCTATACTCTTACTGGAGAACAACAGAGAGGGAGAGAAGCTGAATGTAGTGTTGTAACTACAGATTCTCTGCTTACGTGGCAAAGAGAGAAGCTAGCCCTCCGTAGAGTGAGGCACAGTACATGTTACCAATTTCCCTGCCCAGCAGTAGACTATCAAAAGTCTTAGCCTTGAATTCGGTAGCAGAGGTTTTCAGCAGAAGACGCTCAACATCTTTGTCTCCCATAGTGTCATCCAAGCTCCTCCCTCTGTGAAAAGAGCAGTGAAATTGAGTGGGATAAAAAAATGAGTGGCTTACTTGAGGCTGTCCATACCAGCATAAGCTCCATCTTCAGAGGTATTTGGAGAAGGGTCTTGAAAGAAGTCTACAAGCTTCAGTCGGCCCAGGCTTTTCTGTACTAACTTTGTGAAAGGCGAATGGAACACAATGTAATCTGCACTGGCTAGTGTGAACATTTTCTCCTTAGAGCCAGCTTTCTCTGCGTAACGCTGGTAGCACTTGTCAAGTGCATTGAGGTAGCAACAAATTGATAGCTTTCCATCCACTACTGGAAACTCTGAGCTCAGGTTGGGCTTGTAGAAGTCATAGACATGCTCCATATGCACACCACGTAGACCTAAATCATGATGACGTCATCACTCAATACTATTAATAGGTACTGCTATTTTTAGAACACTTGGCAACAGCTCTCACCTCTTTCAAATACCAAAGGAGCATTTGGTCCAATGAGCATAGCAACTGCCCCTGCGCCCCCTGTGGGCCTAGCATTACCAGACGCATATACGGCAATATCTGCACACACCACTACTGCAAAACGACCTGGAAAAAGTTTTATGAAAACTGCGTGCAGTTATGGGACTTTCTTTATTCGCTTACCATCCCAAGCACTGCTTTCCACCCACGAGACGGCGTTGAAAAGAGCTTGCGTTCCGCCATAACAGGCGTTGGTGGTGTCAATCCCTTCTACGCTAGTGTTGCCCGATTCTGCAAACAGCTGCATCAGAACCGTCTTGGTTGACTTGGATTTGTCCAGGATGGTCTCCGTGCCTACTTCCAGCCGCCCGACGTCCTCGTACGCCACCCCGTAGCGCTCCATGAGCCCCTGCACCACGGTCAGCGCCAGAGAATTGATGTCCTCGCGATCGTTGCAGAAACCCATGTTGGTTTGGCCCAGCCCGATCGTGTATTTCCCTGCGCTAGCTCCGTCGTAAGTTTCCAGTTGTGTCTGACTGACACACATACGTGGTATGTACACCTCCATGGCAAGGATGCCAACATTCTCTGGCCATTTTCCGGCCTCCAGAGAGTCAATCTTCGTTCGTGTAGTCGTCACTGGCATTTTACTGCTTCTCACAAAAGCGTACGTTAAGTTAGGCCTTTTAATAGGCACTTAAGTCACTGCTATCTCGAAAGAGGACTGGTACATACCGAACACATCTCGTCAGATCACACGCTGGTGGGCTATAATTAGTAAAGTGGCCGTAACGCGTTTATAATTTACGCTAGCGCGACCAGCTGACCAATCAGGTTAGTGAATTTGCGTACAGCTACGATGGGGTGAGCGCGGAAGGGCGTGGCATGACAGTGGAAAGAAACCTGGCGTGACAGAGGCGCTGAATTCACGTGAAGAGCAAGTGGAATTATGGCCTACAACCCCGGCTCAGTATTTGAGGCAGTTCGACTGTACATAGCCGAAGTAAGCTGCTCGTGATCTTCACCTAGTTGTCTCGTGATACACACAAACACACATATCCATGGCTGCAGGCTCCAACATATCACATCGCCATTGAAGTTGTTCTGGGGCTATGGATAACTTACTTGCTCTTCTTCTCAAAGCAGTACCGTCCCAAGTCAAAACATGACAAGCTCACTAAGGAGGTTAGTGGCTACCGTAACCTTATAACTGGGTTTATACTGGTCCAATGGGTGGGGCATAGGAAGAAGAAGAGCTGATTGCTGAATGGCAGCCTGAACCACTGGTGCCTGGTGACTACCCTAATGACCGACAGGTGGACCCAGCCCCTGTCATTTCCAGGTGATTATCTCCTAGCTGAATATCTGCAATGGTCTCGTGGGCCGGACTCTCACGCTCTCTCTCCCCGCGTGGGAGTCCGGCCCACGAGGCTGTATCTACAAGTCTTTTAATAAAGTTTTTCTTCTTTCTCCTACAGTTCACTTGGTCCTCATGTTGTAGTTAATGGGAAAGAGTGCCTCAACCTGGCAACATTTAACTTCCTTGGATTCATTGGAAACCAAGAAGTGAAAGTGAGTTACATGTCTGTAGGTGGAACATGAAAGACAGCTGCTTGTCGGCTGTGGAACAGACATCTTTCTTTGTATATCTCTATGAGGTATGACGACTGTTGTCTTTTCAAAATGTAGGAATCTGCAGCCAATAGTATAAGTAAGTATGGAGTTGGGTCATGTGGACCAAGGGGGTTTTACGGCACTGTTGGTGAGTAGCAACTGTGTATGGATTGTATATACCTCTCACCACTCCTCCCTCCCTCTCCCTCTTCCTCCCTTCTCTCTCTATCTTACTCTCTCCCTCTCCTCCCTCTCCCTTCTCTCCCTATCTTACTCTCTCCCTCTTCCTCCTTTCTCTCCCTATCTTCCTCTCTGCCTCCCTCTCCCACTCCTCCTCTCTCTCTCCCTTTCTATCTGACAGACATTCATTTGGAGCTGGAAGAACGACTCGCCAAGTTCACAGGTCGTGAGGAAGCCATAATCTATTCCTATGGATTTGCCACTATCTCCTCTGCCATTCCTGCATACGCAAAGAGAAGGGACATCATCTTCTGGTGAGTATACTCTGACACTCCACCAAATAACGATTAGTACCTCTTCTGTGTGTTGTGTGTGCCTATCACAGTGATGAAGGAGTGTGCTTCGCTATCCAGAAAGGCCTGTCTGCCTCACGAAGCAAGATTAAGTACTTTAGACACAACGACATGGCTCACTTGGAACAGCTGCTAGAAGAACAGTTGAAATTAGACAAAAAAGTGTGTTAAGTGTGATCCACGTGTGGAGGTGCCTACGAACAGCAAATATTCCTCCCTCTCCCCTCTCAGAATCCTGCTAAGGAGAAGGTTACACGCAAGTTTATAGTTGCCGAAGCTCTTTACATGAATCATGGTGACCTCTGCCCTTTACCTAAAATGGTTGAATTGCGCAATAAGTACCACACTCCCATCATCCTGGAGGAGAGCCTGAGTTTTGGTGTGTTGGGAGAACATGGTAGAGGAGCTACCGAACATTGGGGAGTGGCGGTGAGGAGCTGTGTGTGTGTGTGTGTGTGTGTGTGTGTGTGTGTGTGTGTGTGTGTGTGTGTGTGTGTGTGTGTGTGTGTGTGTGTGTGGCCACTGTGCTAAATGCCATGACTTCCACATACACACAGTCTGACGATGTGGATCTCATATGTGGCTCACTTGAGATGGCTGTCGGGAGCACCGGTGGATTCTGTGCTGGGAAATCGTATGTTGTGGACCACCAGCGTCTCTCTGGTTTGGGTTACTGTTTCTCTGCGTCAGTCCCACCATTGCTGGCAGCTGCATCCATTAAGAGCCTGGACCTCATGGAGGCATCTCCAGACATGTTCTCTCGCCTCAGAGCCAAGGCAGTCAAAATGAGGCAGTTATTGCAGGGGTAAGGGAGGATGGTTGAAGGGAGTTGTATACATGTCTAAATACTTTAAGCAGATCATGCTGTGTGTAGTCCAGCTGCCTTGAACACAGCCTTTACCAGCACTCCTGAATGAGGTGTATTTCTCCTATTCAGTATCTCAGGACTTCGAGTGTGTGGTGAGTCATTCAACCCAATCGTCCATCTACAACTCATCCACCCCTCATCGTCGTGGGAGACCGATGACCAGCTGTTGGAATGTGTTGCTAATGAGTGCAGAAGCAATGGTGTTGCCATAGTAGTTGCCAAGTACCTCAGGGACGAGTTGAAAATACCCCCACCAAGGTAAATTGTATGCACCTTCGAGACACCAATCTATACACACCTACACTCTTTGCAGTATTCGTGTCACTGTGTGTGTTGAACTGACGGATGAAGAACTGGAAGAAGCAGCCAAAGTTATCAAGGCAGCAGCTGCTAAACACATTACATGAAGGAAGGCTCCAGCTGGGACTGTTTAGTACAATTTTTAAGACTACTGTTGACATTTCTTTCTCAACGGAAATACACAATCTGCAAGAAGTACACTAGTTACATGTGTTTTTATACATTGTATGTATTTATGATTCAGCTAGCAGCTCCGAGGAGCCAATCCATTCCATCCTGTAATGACTGGTACTGCTTCAGGACCAAACACCTCACCTGTACATAAAGACAGCCATACAATACATATTGCTACCAGGGTTTCTTTAGGGTGGGGGCGAGAGGGGGCATTTGCCCCCCTTAAAAATTTTTTGCCCCCCCTTAAGTCAAATACACCTTCCTCATATACAGCCACATGTTTTCATGTTACCCCCCAAGATTTCTCGTATATGCAGTTCGCCCCCCTTATCACTTTTTCTGAAATAAACCCTGGTTACATTGTATCACCTCCTCCATACCTGCCACGGCTGATGCAATTCACATAGTCTCAATTTCTCGGCCACTTCCACCGGGGTAAGGGGAGACAGGGTGCCATCTGCATCCTCTGCAGACCCATTTGGTTGGCATGACAACACCAGGAGGGGTGTGGTCTGTGACGTATTGGAGTGAAGCATTGCTTGCAACATGAGGCGATCCGACCTCAATACTGTGAACCAAGGAAATGTTATTAACTTCACCCTTCAAAATTTCAGCAACTTCTACTCACCATCTTCTGTCACGTGACAAGCATTCACCACGAGCACAAAAGCATCAGCCTTTCTACACAACTGCTTCACAGCAGGAGTCAGCTCGGCATCTCTCTCCCCCTCCCCTTCCTCTTGGGCACTGTTCATGGAAACTAGTTTATTGACTCTGGCTTGATGTCCAGCCTGAGCTGCAACTCTCTCTGCTCTGTGATATTCAGAGTTGATAACTACATACTTCTACACTGCAGGTGTTAATAGTACCTGGTAGATGTGTATAGAGTTATGAGGTTGATGGGAGAATTTCTGTGCTGGATACAGACACCACTCCCTACTCCTGTAGAGATGATGAATCCTCCGCTCATCACACACACACACACACACACACACACACACACACACACACACACACACACACACCATCTTTTCCCGGAGCAAGTCCAATGGGGTGGTATGGGGAGCCTTCCTCCCACAACATGGACCTCACCAGTGGTATTGATTCCAGTCCAGATCCAAACATCAGCAGACGTGGAATGTGACCTTGAATCCTACATACAAAATAAGTTTCACCATCCAATATAAGACTTGCATGAGGTACGTCTAGCCCGTCACAGAGCAACCACGCATACACGGTGCTGATGAGGGCCAACCAGCCTGAAACAGCTGTCCACCGTTTGCCTGGTTTGCTCTGCGCACACCTTCTTCCATGTATTATAGTATACCATTCCCTCTGTTTGGATTAACTACACAAAATGGAGTGTGAAATAGTTCTTGTACCTGCGTACGAAGGATCGTAGTCTTCCAGTAATAGGGTGAGCAAAGGAGTGGCGTGGTAGAGCATCGCGATGACTGCAACACTGGCAGTAGCTGCAAGGGGAGAAGCATTAAGTGAAGGCAGACAGAAGTCCTAGCTTGGGCAGGTGGTCCATTAGCTGGGTTGATAGAACCATGGATCACAGAGCACAGGGAGTCATTTCCTATCCAACTCCTCCGTGCTCTATAATCCATGAACCACTCTTGAAATTTTTAAGGTCATGATTTTAAACTTCTTTTTCCTTTCTACTCATCAAATTTGGGCCTCAGTGAAATATCTCACATTTGCTTAGGGGTCAGGTCTGAGGCAGCATCTCGATAGACTTGCGGATGGGACAGGTGACCAATCACACGCCAACTACGTACGTCTCGTTCCAGGAGGCGTGTCCACAGCAATGGATCAGAAGTCAAATTACTCATGTATCTACAAGTCTGGGTAAGACGACAGAGTGCCACTGTGTCTAGAAAGGCAAATATATGGAGATGGACTCCAACCTGTGAGAAAAAACGGCAAATATTTATTGATCTAGTTACAAGTCAGTAAAATTTACCGGTAAATTGAGAAAATTTATTCCGTCTGAATTCTTAGAGGCAATTATTGAAGCTGTTCCAGCTCTGAGGGAGGAGAGACAGCTCTCGGCAGCCTCGTGAAATCTGAGGGGCGTGGCCTGGCGGTCTGGTAACCGAAGTAGAGCAATCTCTTCCTTCTCAGCTGCTTCTCCATTGCTGAAGTTACTGTACCACCGAGACAGGGCAGAGAGTGGCTGCTGTAGCAGTTCCTGTAGCCCTTTAGGAGAAGGAACATGCTCACTTTCTGGGAAAATGAACGAAGTCATGCTTTGCAGCTGAATTCTTTGCAGTGTACAATCAAAATAGGTTCTCTAAGTAAGTAGTTTCTCTGACACTGACCTAACTCGCCGAGGGCTTTATGTTTAGGTACAATGTAGAGTGGTGGCAAATTCTCCGTCAGCACAGGTGACGTGGCGATGAACAACGGGAAAGTCCCATCCAATGACGTCGCTTAAACTGTCCGCGCATGCGTAGTAGGATTCTCTCTCGGATGTAAAGGCCGCTATGGTGAGTCCATGTGTACGAAATAGGGAAAGGAATCCATTTGTTAAGCTGCACACAAGCTATCCATGAAAATCTGTGTGTTCGTGTGTGAGAGTAGAAGTGTTTATTGACGTGTTCTCTGTCTACTTTCCCCCGGGGGGTGTGCGTAGACGAAGGGAACCTCTAGTTTTGGTAAGCGGCAGAACAAGTCCCATACGCTGTGCGTACGGTGTGGGAGGAAGGCCTACCACATCCAGAAGAAGAGGTGTTCCGGCTGTGCTTACCCCTCAGCCAAGAGAAGAAAGT
Organism: Theonella swinhoei; assembly: GCA_963970385.1. Taxonomy (NCBI): domain Eukaryota; kingdom Metazoa; phylum Porifera; class Demospongiae; order Tetractinellida; family Theonellidae; genus Theonella; species Theonella swinhoei. The sequence goes on from OZ019953.1 coordinate 5,655,390, forward strand.
GTGAGTGCATAACAGTATCACAAACAGTAGCATGTGCATCACCTTTTAGTACATATTTCTATTAACCTAAATGTAAAGAGCATTTGCCAGTATCAGGAAGTTGTTAATTGTTTTCTAGTTAACTTTCTGAGTGTTGACCACTGTTCGAGAAATTTTCTGTGCTGGTCCTGTGATTGTGTGAATATCTTCCTTGAAAGTATGTGTTCATATGTGCATCTGCTCCGCTTACCACAGACAACTGGAGTGTCAAGGCTAAACGCAGGCACACTACAGGCACAGGAAGAATGAAGTACTTGCGCAAAGTCCAACGGAGGTTCCGGAATGGATTCCGAGAGGGCACACAGGCAAAGTCCCAAAAGAGGCGGGTCCAGAAAACAGAAACATAGTGAACTGGGTATTAATTAGAGTTGTCTGTCATTGCTTCTTTGATGTCGCTCTTGTATTATACTTTGTGGAAATTGAAAGTGAATTACATTAAGCACAGCTCATGAAGGGTAAACTTTGCGAAAATTTATGTGTTTACTTCTGGCACTATATAAGAACGAACAAACTGTGGAAGGCATGGAGTCTTATACTGCTAGCTTTTTCTGGATTTCTTCAGTGTTGGCTCCATGGATGCCAGCCGTCTCTTCCTCTGTTGGTAACAGACACAGAACTAGAGTACATCATCCTTATACAAAAACGTAACTTACCCCTGTTGTAGCCACTTCCAGCATTGCTATCCCTGACCCCAACGCCTGTAAAGAACAAATCATCAGTAATAGTGTATTGCAACAATTGGAGTAAGCAGACTGACCTTCTTTGGTGTGGATGGTGTGATGTCGGGTATAAAGATCTTGTCCTGTTGGTGAACTGGGAGATTCTCACACCTGTGTCTGAAGAGGAAGGAAGAGCGGTTCAAGTGTCTGCCAGTGGCGTGGCACTCCACAACACAGCAGTACACGACAAGGTCTATGGACTCGATGGTACGTACACTATCACATGGAGTAGCTTACTTTAGTGACTGCAGTTCAAATTCACAGGCATCACAGGCAGCCTTGAGGTCCAGCAAGAGTAAAATATCATTTCTAATAAATAATGACCTTTTTAAATTTAGCACATTAAATTTGATGTAGTTACCTTAGCTCGTTAAACTGCACACAAATCTGCTCGGTTGACATTGGCTTTGACCCTACATCAGAAACATGTATACACCATACCGATATTGCAGCCTCATGGTAGTACCTACCCACTCCTAACTCATCCAGCAACTGCTCAATTGCCTTTGTCTTCTTCTGGCCAAGTGTCATGGGTGTCTTCATCTACATGGGGAACATAAATTCAGTCTCGATCCCACTCTGGCTCCATAACAGAGGGAGAAGACCTCAGGGTTTCTTTTAGGGGGGGGGGGGGGGGGCGAGAGGGGGGCATTTGCCCCCCCTTAAAAAAAGTTTTGCCCCTCAAACAGACCTTCCTCATATACAGCCACATGTGTTTTCATGTTACCCCCCAAAATTTCTCGTATATGCGATTGGCCCCCCTTGTCATTTTGGACCTGGATTATTCCTACCTTACTACTCCTGAGAGACACTCCACTGGACTTGTCATATGACTTGAACACCACTGACCCATCCGACTGAAAACACAGAACATATCATCATTTAGAGTCAATGAAGCAGGTACTATACAGAGCAGTGATTGCATTGTGCAGAAATGCTAGTTTACTTTAGATTGGCCAGGAGTGGAAGCAGATTTAATCTTCTTTGAAGAAGTACTTGTCCTTTTATTCGAGGGAGTCTTCCGTCTGTACGATAAGGTTATATATGAGAGAGAGGAACGTGGCAAGTGGAGGGTCAACTTACGTTTCTGATGTGTTCTGCTCAGCAGCGGAAATCAATTTCTGTAGATCTTGCTGCTTCTTTTCCCTCTCCTTCTTCCTCATCTCGATCTTCTTCAGCTCTGCACACAGCGTCTCCTCCTCCTCCACCTGCTCCTTACTGCGAGCCAGCAGCCTTTCCATCTGACACATATCACACAATAGTAACCTAATCCAGCGTCACTTCAACATTACCCTCATATTGAGGCTATGTTAGTTTGCTTGTTAGAGTGCCTACCTGCAGCTTCCTCTTCACCTCGTGCGGCGCATCATACGCAATCATCTCTCCCTCATCCCCACACCTGGCTTTGATCAGTCTGTTACAGACACTGTAATATCTTTCTTTCAGGTCTTCAACAGAACGTTTCTACGTACAAATGGCGATGAGGTCTCTGAACGTCAGTGAGTGTGATGACCAACCTGATACTTATCCTTGTCAAACCTGTCTTGAATTACCACAAATCTCAAATCAAACATTCTGAATTGTTAACAACAAAAATTTGTAGTGGATAAATAGTTATCAGGTGGTAATTTTTGTGATTGTCACCTGCAAAGCTCGAAAAGATGATCCGTTTCTTCTTTGGACCAACCTGGCTCATTCAGAGATTTCTAGAGAGGGTCACATGACTATCACATGACTATCACATGACAGTCACAAGCACTCACGGTGTAATCCTCCTCAGTGTAAGTAGGAATATCAAGAGTTTTATTGAATTTTGCAAAAGGATATTCCTTCCCCTCATCAGCCACTCTTCGCCAATGGTGGAGAACCAGGTCATCCTGCATACAGAAAGTGACGCTAATTAATGAGTGGGCGGGGCTTGAAGACATGGAGTTTGACCCCCTTGAATCTCCTAAGGAATTACTCGCTTGTTGTGTGTCTATCATCGTCAACAATAGAAATTTACCACTTCATCTCCGCAGAGAAAAGTAAGGCATATACACTACACTCATTCTGTTCTCTATACACGTATACACACAAAGGCATGGGGTATTGCTCTCTCTCTCTCTCCTCACTTCTCTCTTCTACACAACTATTGGTCAATTCTCAATCATGTTGAAGCTTACAGTTCTGGCAGGGTTAGTGAAAGGCATCCACTTCCACGGTCGAACTTGCTTTCTCCCTAATCTGGCTCTTGGTTGTCTGTACCCACACCCAGTATCAGTGGGTATCAGTGAAGATGCATTACTGAGAGAGGAGGGAGGGGGGAGGGAGGGAGGGAGGGAGGAAGGGAGGGAGGGAGGGTGGGCAGGTGGGAGGGAGGGAGGGAGGGAGGAGGAAGGAGGGAGGGAGGGAGGGAGGGAGGGAGGGAGGGAGGGAGGGAGGGAGGGGAGGGAGAGAAGAGAGTAGGGAGGGAGGGAGGGAGGGACTTTAACAATATCTGTACATGCTATAAATTATCAGGATACTTCAGTGCTAATCTGCATAAACATTTCACCATTTATGAACAAATGTACATATTCTTACGAGTCTTTGCTGTCTGAATAGAGGAGAGCATATACTTCTCTGTTCATACCAGTTGGACGCTTCATCATTGACTCTGTCTTCTTCATTTTTCTGGGTTCCTGCACGGATTACGTACATTGAAACACCAAAAGGTGTTATAATAATAATTTACCTTCACTCCTCCAATTATACCATCCTTAATGAGTAAAGGGGTCCCCCTTGAGCTGGAGGATTCCTTATCCAGCTCAAAAATATCTTTCACGTCTGAATCCATGCCTCCTAAACTGCAGAAGTGCACTCGAGTTACGGTGCGTATTAATTAGGGTGTGGCGAGCGCGCGCGCCGCGCAGCCATACGAGCTCCTCCCACGTTTTTTATGGCAATGTTGAAGCAAGCACAAGAATTGAGTGTCCGAGAATGGGATGTCGACAGGCGAGATTTGAGGAAACTACCATCGAAAGTTTTGAGGTAGCCCTCGAATTGATACCTACAGACTGCATGGGACGTGATATTTTACTTTTATAAACACTTTTCAGGCAGTAACGGTTTTCAACAGAACAGAGATATACCAGTGAGATAATCGTGACGTAATGACGTTATTATTATGTGCTGTACAAGAATGTATGGACAGTGGAGGACACTCTGAAATTAGGGAATAGTCTGCCCCAATACTCTGTGTGTGTGTGTGTGTGTGTGTGTGTGTGTGTGTGTGTGTGTGTGTGTGTGTGTGTGTGTGTGTGTGTGTGTGTGTGTGTGTGTGTGTGTGTGTGTGTGTGTGTGTGTGTGTGTGTGTGTGTGTGTGTGTGTGTGTGTGTGTGTGTGTGTGTGAGTGTGCGCGTGTGCTTTTCAACCTAACTTATCAGGACACCTCAATAAATAGGACACCACACCTCACTAATCAGGACACCTTCTTTCCTATATTGGAGTGGTTCCATTCTAATTTCCTGACACCATACCTCTCTCCGCAGTGCGTTCGACCGGTTCTTGGAACTCTACCAGCAGTTCCGACAGATCCCTCCCAGTGACCCAGACAACAGCTACCATACACCAGGACCCACGGACTACCTAGATGGAAATGGATTTATCAACCCCAGTTTCTCCCTCCCTGCTGATTACCTTGTCAACCACATGCCAGAATTGAAGGTTGTCGCAACAGATCACACACACACACGCGCACACACACACACACACACACACAGACACACACACACACACACACACACACACACACACACACACACACACACACACACACACACACACACACACACATACACACACACACACACACACACACACAATGACATCATTGCCACTGATTTCCCCTCAGGTCAACCCATTTTCTCAGAGGATGTGTGAGATATTCATGACTACAGACTCAGGGTACATGAAGTTCATCGAATTCCTTGACATGGTTTCGACATTCAGCCCCAAAGTAAGAGATAGATGTAATTTTCACCAGGTTCAAATTAAATGCTGTTCTGTGGTATGATGTGTAATTGGATGCTGCTTCTCCGCTTTCAGCGGCTGTTTTCACTCATATTCCCTATATACAAGAGAAAATCTTTTGGTTGAACTGTTCATGGATTACCATTGCACTTTGATTTACAGTACTGGGACACATTGGTTGGTGGTATAAGAGGGTTTGTGCACACCCAACGACCATCCTCGTGTTTCATGTACATCATTTCCTTGTTATTGTAACCTGACTGGTTAATGTTTACACGGAATCCCACCCAGGAGAGAGTCCCTTACATCCATATATGTCTCACAAGCAGCATTTCTGAAATATTATTGTTTAATGAGCTGGCTAATGTGGTTGTTTTGAGTCGGATAGAATTCAGAGTTTGTATATACCAGTGACGTAGGAACCACGTCCGACAGTGCCAGCCATGCAAACTACACAGAGAATGGGACACTATCCGATAGTAGTACTGTGCTATCATAGATCCTAGTCCGTAGGCTATTACGGGGGCACTATCGACGCTCGGGGGGCTCCGTGGGCTGGCACCCCCCTTTATTTTCTGCTAGAGGGCTAGCGACCCCTACATTCTCTACGGTACCTTCTGTTCGATTAGCCAGATCTAAACACTACACGCTTGGTCGGCCAGGAGTGTTTACATGGCAGGTATTAACATACGTAACTTTTAGGGGCACATAGTATGCACGCATTCCAATATTCAGCTTGATGCCCCCTGTAGTAAATCATCTTCCTACACCACTTTATATTCTATCTCACTTCAGAATTCAGTGCAGAAGAAGACACTACATGCTTTTCAGATATTTGGTGAGTCATTAGGTGTATATCTCCTTATTAATGACACTCCTCCAATCACTTATACACTGTGATGTGCTGCATATGAGATACTTCACTGTATCAAATTTGTCAATCTAAATGTGTCGGTAGTGTCTGTCTCCATGGTAACAGATATCGATCAGGATGGGTTAATCTCACGTGAAGACATGTACCAGATGTTGGACATGATAGTGGAAGAGCCTCTCAAAGAGAGCATAAAGAAAAAAGTGGTGGATGAGGTTAGAAATTCATATCCGGCTGCCTCGATCATTTAGAGACTGTTGAATCATCTCATCTGTCTATAAATGATGCAACATCACTGCATCTTTTTCTCTGAAACCTATTTCCCTCTGTGTGTGTGTGTGTGTGTGTGTGTGTGTGTGTGTGTGTGTGTGTGTGTGTGTGTGTGTGTGTGTGTGTGTGTGTGTGTGTAGGTTTTAAAAGAAGTGCACAAGGATAAAGCCGATGGGTTGAACACGGAAGACTTTCACTATGCCATCAGTAGAGCACCAGACTTTGCCAGGTACCACTAGGCCACTAGGAATGAAAGAATATTGTGTACTGATCGTGGTTGTTGTCCGTCCCTCCAGTGCATTCAGTTTCAGGATATGATCTAATGCGACTCAATCAATCACTCCAGATTTTTTATTGTACATTCACCAATCCATTGATTCTGTGTTATGTCAACGAATTTCTTTTGCGCATGCGCTGAAAGGGAAAAATACGCGCATGCGACTACACGTACGGGTCTGGACTACCGCATGCGTGTAATTTTTGTAACCGAGTCTGGCCTGCGAGACTATAACGCCCGTTTGTAACGAGTGGCAAGCAATATGAGTTACATATATACTAAGGAGCCTCCAACTAATGGAAAGGTGAGCATTAGAACGTCTATCATAGAATCAGGCTCGATACACTCTAAATAGAGCACACCATTGCGCACCTCTTGCTGTGCTGTTCGTAGGTTCTCATCAAGACCACTCTAGGGGATCTTGACATAGAGCTGTGGGGCAAGGAGACACCTTTGGCTTGCAGGAACTTTGTTCAACTGTGTCTGGAGGGCTATTATAACGGCACCATATTTCACAGAGTGATACAAGGTGAATGCTAGTGAGGGTAGTACTATAAGAACCTTCACATAGTAATAAATGGGTTAAATGAGGTTTAACCCTCTTAGCACCTTTCACATGGACCAAGTACACCTTTCACTAATCTCGTTCTCAGACCCTATATACGAGGGGAGAGGGTTTAGTATACGCTGCTTGTGCATGCACCGGGTCTCCATGGTAACCCCAGAAAAATGTGGGGTACTGGATATATCGTATACTTTGTTACCATGGAGACCCGGTGCATGCACAAGCAGTGTGTACCAGGCCCTCTCCTCTCGTATATAGGACCTGGGAACGAGACTAACCTTCACATGCTCCAGTTAACTGATTTGACTTTGTTCTGGGATCAGCTCATTCTCTTCACACGACGTGCTACTAAATGCATGTATCCGTAACCAAGGTGACTCCTTGTTAGGAAATGGGTTTGTCTCACATTCCTAACCTGACTAGTATGTGCCAAGTGAAAAGCTGTTCGGGTTAATACTGCAATTAGCCCTGAAATTAACTCCACATTCATAAGGGGTTCTATTTGGTAGCATGTCATGTGAATGAAAGGGGATAAGTATGTCACCAACTCGCCAATATATCACGTAACATCTTCTGCAGACTTCATTGCTCAAGGTGGAGACCCAACTGGTACAGGAGAAGGTATGTGACTCTGAAATTCCGTAGTGAGTAGCAACCCAACTCACCTCGAATAGTTTTCAGAGAAAATGAGAGCTATTTGGGTGGAACTTAATGACAGTTATAAGACAGATACCATATGTATACCGTCGCTTGTTATGATAATGTCATTCTATATGCAGGGGGGGAGAGCGTTTATGGACACACATTTAAGGTGAGTTTCTGACTAGTAACAACAGTAATTTTCTCAAAGGAAGGGAGGATGTTCTCATCAGTCAAAAGGTCTTTGATGCTGGCTACAATGACGGAATTCCTCACTACCAGCCTCAAACTCTACAATCAGAATACGACTTCTTCTGTTCACATGACATTCTACCAATGCACATACATGTAACCAAGGATGAACCCAATCAGGGACGCCTTTGCTGTCCTTAATACCACGTCCTTTTCGACCCCCAAATCAGGACACCTCACTAATCAGGACACCCCACTAATCAGGACACCTCACTATTCAGGATACCTCGCTATCCTCTCTTCCAAAGTATCCCATTTAGAGAGTGTCTCTCTTCGTGTAGGATGAGTTTCATTCTAGGCTCAAGTTTGGGAGGCGTGGCTTGGTGGGAAGTGCTAATGCTGGTGTCAATGACAACAGTTCTCAATTTTTCATCACACTTGGGAGAGCCGATGAACTGAACAAGAAACACACACTGTTTGGGAAGGTCTCTCTCTCTCTCTCTCTCTCTCTCTCTCTCTCTCTCTCTCTCTCTCTCTCTCTCACTCTAACTTGAGCTCCACCCACTTAATAAACTCCCCTATGTTTCCTAGGTAACGGGAGACACACTCTACAATTTGGTACAGTTCAATGACGTACCAACTGACAAGGAAGATCGACCTTTAGACCCTGCTCCTCGGATTATTCGTACAGAGGTCCTACAAAATCCCTTTGATGACATCGTACCACGAGTAGATCCTAAACAGGCTCTGGAGAGAAGAGAAGAGAAAGTCAAAAGTCAATCCAAAGCCACCAAGTGAGTGATGGAGAGAGATAGTGTACATCTATTGCTATTACAGAGCAGCTGCTAGAAGATTGCCATATAAGCACCTCTAGAATCCATACTCGTGTGTGTGTGTGTGTGTGTGTGTGTGTGTGTGTGTGTGTGTGTGTGTGTGTGTGTGTGTGTGTGTGTGTGTGTGTGTGTGTGTGTGTGTGTGTGTGTGTGTGTGTGTGTGTGTGTGTGTGTGTGTGTGTGTGTGTGTGTGTGTGTGTGTGTGTGTGTGTGTGTGTGTGTGTGTGTGTGTGTGTGTGTGTGTGTGTGTGTGTGTGTGTGTGTGTTGCAGGAACTTCAGTCTACTGTCGTTTGGCGAGGAGGCAGAAGAAGATGAAGAAGAGACAAGCCAAGCCAGCAGAGTGAGTGACCACCATTCCTGGAGTAGTCAAGCATCACTGCACAGTTCAAACTTCCATATATGTCCAGAGCTGCCACAAGATGTTCCAAGACGACTTAATACTTAGGGTAGTCCTCAGTACATGTCTAGGATTGCCATGGACTGTCCTGGGATATCCTATGTCCCCTATCTGACAACTAGTTAACCCTGTCTGAGGAGCAGCCACAGCTCCTCCCCATCAGTAAAGGGGTGGAGCTGAATGCATGGTGAAGCTCCACCCACTTTTGATGGGGAGGAGGCTGGGCTCGCGATGAAGACTATGCGGAAGATGATATATTGATGATATGTAGATACATACATGCTTCTCTTTCTCTTACTGTGCAGGATTTGAAGATTCGCAGTAGTCATGACGTACTGAGAGAGGACCCCAAACTCAGCTCTCAGCCTGCCTTGGACTTGGCCAGTCAGGGGTAACCACTGTTCCCCCCCCCTCACTCCCCTCCCCCTCACTCCCCCCTCAATACCTCACTAGCTTTGATGGGGTGATGGCATGCTTTCGGAAAACCTGAAATGATAGAGATTTTGTGGCCCCAAATGTACGTTTTCCATCCCCTGAAATCAGGACACCTCATTAATCAGGACACTTTATTCGGGTGTCCTGATTAGAGAGGTTACAACATACTGACCAGTTTTGACTATATGCATTCATTAACACTAAACAACCCTCTTTGGCAGGGACGAAGAAAGGGATAGAGAGACAATGGTGAGTTTAGGCCTTTAAAACTTATTTACACATCTTGGTATTTTGGCCATTGGTTTGGGAGTGGTTAGATACTTGGGCAGTGTTGCTGTCCCTGATTGAGTTAGGAAATGTGAACTTGGCACCTCTTTGGTAGTTTGTAGGTGGAGAAGAGGGAGAGAGAGAGGGAGAGAGGGAGAGAGACTTGGAGTGGGAGGAGTATACCAGAGAGAGGGAGAAGAGACTGAGGCTGATGGAGGAACAGTGGGAGGACGAAGATACACGGAAGAGAAAGAGAAGGTGTGTGTGTGTGTGTGTGTGTGTGTGTGTGTGTGTGTGTGTGTGTGTGTGTGTGTGTGTGTGTGTGTGTGTGTGTGTGTGTCTGTGTCTGTGTCTGTGTCTGTGTCTGTGTCTGTGTGTGTGTGTGTGTCTGTGTCTGTGTCTGTGTCTGTGTCTGTGTGTGTGTCTGTGTCTGTGTCTGTCTGTGTCTGTGTCTGTGTGTATGTGTCTGTGTCTGTGTCTGTGTCTGTGTCTGTGTCTGTGTGTATGTGTCTGTGTGTGTGTGTGCAGTTACCATTACCTGTACCATCCTACACATCACTGAATGCAGTTTAATGATATTCATTGACCCTACAGCTGTACCATTCATAATTCACATGTGTATTACTACTGTACTACTACTATTGAATGTACACACACACCAGTTACCTTGTCAACTCCCCCTCTTCCCTCCCTGCTCTCTAAAGAGAGCAGCTGCAACAAGAGGCAAAGGCACTGCAAAAAGAACTCAAACAAAATGCAAAGAGGAAGAGAGAAGAGAAGAAAGCTAAAGAACAGGCTGAGGAGGACAAATGGAAAGGTGTGAACAAATAACTTAATCACTAAAAAGAACGTGGTCCTCAGGGTATGAATGTAGACAAAGTCCCATTAGTTTGCCACAGATTTATTGACTGTGAAAGGCCTTTGGCAAGGCTGTACTCCAGTTTGGAAGTGAAAAATCTCAACAAGCATGTGTGGGGAGTTGTGAAATACCGTCTTATTTAGGATGGTATGTGTCCGCATTTCAAGTTCTCTGTAGTCTACAATCTGGTGTGCTGCGTTACAACACAATATAATGTGATGTGTGTGTTAAATACATTATTTGGCGAGCGGGAGTGAGCCAACCTAATCGTGTCAATGGGCCGATTTTTCTATATATATGTGATCCACGCTGTACATACCATAATGTCGTACGTGGTTCTAATTTTGCGTGCGCACTCTCCCGCTCACCAACAATGTGTAGCATTCCACTAGTATTGTAGTCAAAGATTAGTGAGGTGTCCTGATAAGTCTGATAGTGAGGTGTCCTGATTAGTGAGGTGTCCTGATTAGTGAGGTGTCTTGATTTCAAGATGGTATTCAGAGGTGTCCTGATTTCAGGAGACTCTCTCTCTATCCTCAATAGCTCCCTCTCTCAGGAAATGCCTGGTCAGTCTGACCTCTACTCTACAGTTAGTTCAGGGAGCTAGAAAGTGGAGATGGTATAAGTGATAGTAGGCACTCCTACATGTGCTGTCTGTAATCTGATAGTGGTATAAGTTGATGTAGGGATGGAGAAGGTCCATGTGCATCCCATGATTCCTGCTGGAGACTGTGTGTGGTGTTTGGTGTGGCCTTAATACTATCAACACCTCAAGACCTACAAGGGGTAGTCCTGCATACCATCCTCTGAAGCTAATTACTGCTCTTCAGGCTCTAATATCTGATGGGGACACATCTTCAGGCCTTAGTCTCCACCCCAGTGGTGTCTGGGTATGAGATTACTTCAGGTCCAACTCCATTGAAGCCTGAAATGAGGACACCTCTCTAATAGGGACACCACCCTCTGAAATGAGGACACTTCTCTAATAGGGACACCACCCTCTGAAATGAGGACACTTCTCTAATAGGGACACCACCCTCTGAAATGAGGACACCTCTCTAATAGGGACACCACCCTCTGAAATGAGGACACCTCTCTAATAGGGACACCACCCTCTGAAATGAGGACACATCTCTAATTGGGACACCACCCTCTGAAATGAGGACACCTCTCTAATAGGGACACCACCCTCTGAAATGAGGACACCTCTCTAATAGGGACACCACCCTCTGAAATGAGGACACCTCTCTAATTGGGACACCACCCTCTGAAATGAGGACATCTCTCTAATAGGGACACCACCCTCTGAAATGAGGACACCTCTCTAATAGGGACACCACCCTCTGAAATGAACACACCTCTAGTCCTGTACTATCAATTATGCAGGCCTATCGGCACCAGTTCGAGCTCTAAAAGAGGAACAAGATGCCTATCGAAACAGAAAAATGGCTCTTGGAAAAGACAGAGAACAACAGGTACATACCACATCTGTTGATTGACTAGTTCACAGTTTTTCTACACAAGTGAGGGGTCCATAGAGTCAATAGTCCTCTGATTATTTTTATCTCCATTCAGACTATGGAGCTGTTGAGTAAATTCAAAGGAAGGTTGTTTTCTGCTAGACAGGAGGCTGGAATGCAGGAGGGGGGAGAGGGAGGGAGGGAGAAGGGGAAAGAGGAGTCATCGGTGGAGAATGGAGCTAGTTGGTAAGGATGACACTACATAGTTTATCTCTTCATACCACACACCTAAACTCTCTAATGGGGCAGAAGAAAGTGTCCTGATTTTGAGCCGTGAAAAAATACATAATTGTAACCCATTTGTGAGGCAGTAAAGTGCCCAGTTTACTCAACACAATCTCATATCAGAGATGGGTTGGGAGACCGGAGCTAGCAATAGCACAGCCACACAAATTCCGAGACACTAATCTAAGATAATTATATTGGGAATATGATGTTTTGATAACAGTTTTAAATGTCTAATGGAAGACTTAGTATGATGCAACAATTTCTAATCCTTAAATCCCGTGATAAATAAGTACATGCAGTTATCAGTGTGGCATCTTCCAAATTTTATGAACAGCCTACATGGCTATGTTTAGAGTTATACATTACTGTTTTTAACGGCATTGCTAAGGGGATGACCCTGTGGTAATTGCCTCATTATGCAGAAATGTTGAGAGCTATAATACCCATTCGCAGTGAAATGAGTCTGCAAATCTTGGCCTAGTGAGGGGACAGCTGCTTTCATTTTATTAAGAATCGCTTGAAATGAGCCTCGGGGCACATGAAGAGACAGAATATTAGGAATCGTTATTTCTTAAGTAGTGCTATATTGTGTGTCTGAAGAGGCTGTGAAGTGCAGCATTCAGAATCTTCGAACCATTCCGAGTAGCTATCATCCCTACATAGGGAGTCTATGAACTCTGACACTGCCACATACTCTGAGGCTAAAAGAGGCATTAGGACTGCATTTTAACTACATTTTTCGAATTTTTAGCCAATGAACGTGTCTGTGCGGAGGTCCACTGATACTGTTTACACATATAAGGCTGTACTTGCTGCCTATGTTACTCACTACATGAGATGTGGGTCAGATTGGAGAGGCATGTGATGGGAGTGTGGGAGAGCTGGTTGTATAGTAGGACTGGACTCTGGAGTTCTCAGGGGGATAAGGAGTTATTTGATAACTGCTGGTTTGATGGATGTGACCATATGGATGTACCCTGTTTACGTGTGTGTCATGTGGTGTGTTTGTAATACAAGTTGTGTTTGTAATGCGAGATTTGATGATGTATTTCACATGGGACTTTGATTGGAGGGTGTGGTCCGCCTTCTTGTGGTCAGGACACAGGAGTCTTCTGACTCATGTGTGGCAACAAGAAATGGACCTGCTAATCACAGCGTCCTGCTAATCATAGCGTCCTGCTAATCATAGCGTCCTGCTAATCATAGCGTCCTACTAATCATAGCGTCCTGCTAATCATCGCGTCCTGCTAATCAAGGTGTCTTCATTTCTAATTAGAATGTCTACTGCATTTAAAACTGGTACAAAGTTCCTTACTTCGTGTGTGTGTGTGTGTGTGTGTGTGTGCGTGTGTGTGTGTTATGTGTGTATGTCTCCTCCCTTGTTGGGAAACGATCCAAATACATGTATTTTCAGTAAAACCAGGTTAGTCATATATGACCATACATGCATAAACCAACCTTATTCCACATTTTATCATTTTTGAGATAAGCATAGCATTGAATAACAATTTTCAAGCTGATTGTAGTGATCTTTTTAGATTTTTGATTCCAGAGTTATGAGGAGTTTTATATTTGTATGAGGTATAATGGGAAAGTGTGGACTATTTTGTTTATTCTGAAAAGTATACTTCTGTGGTATAAGGTTGGTTTATGTTTGCATGGTCACATATTCTTCTCGTGTGGTCCATTACATGAGATTATGTAATTGTGAAGTCAGCAGCCCTTGTTCCCAGGGGGCTCTCTCTATAATGATATGGTCTAACTAATGAATTGTTGGTGAGTGGGAGAGTGCGCACGCAAAATTAGAAGCACATACAACATTACAGTATGTACAGTGCCCGTCACATATAAATAAAAAATGCCTGTTCAGATCACTAGGAGGAGGGCTTGCTACGCTCGCGAATTAGGATCTCCAAAATGAGTATATTTCATAAACAGGAGAGCTTCTTGCCGAATATTATATTTGCATGTTTTGAAATCAGGACACACATAGCTAATTAGGTCATTAGTCCCAAGGGGGTCCTAATTAGAGAGGTACAAGTACACTAAAAAGATAAGTTGATGTAAACCTGTGTAGTGAGATTGTCTCGTAACCTAATTAACCCATGTTGTATTTTTACTCATCCTGGAAATGTAAAGAGGCCCACATAGTTCCTGTGACCAGTGGTTGCATGCACAGCGATAATATTGGCATGCGATAATCTACGACGCCAAACCACAAAGATATTTGGTATACATACATGTACACATGACTATTAACCCACATGTTGTTATAGGCTGTTAAGATAATGAACATTATGTCGATGTACTTGACTGATTTCAGGATGGCTGGAGCCAGTTATGGACTATTGAGTGCATTGAATGTCTTAAATACCAGCTTTGTTGTTGTTTACATTTGCTTCTGTAGACTCGTGTGTACATACCTTGTTGTCCTGTACAATCCGTGGACACATGTAGCTATAGTCATTAATTGCAGTCAATGTAGAGTTGAGTGTATATATAGCAGTCACCCTTGGATCCCTGCCTGGCAACTTTGAACAGCTCTCTCGGTGATGTCTCTATGGCTGGGTGCTGACTCGTGGGTATATGCAGCTGTAGAGGGTGTCCCATTTTCACTATACGTATCCTATGTTGAAGTCTTTCAAACAGTGAAAGAATAATAGTAGTGGGTTGACTAATGCAGTCTTGAACAGCTGTATTAAGTCTCTTCTCTTCTCCCCCCCCTCTCTCTCTCTCTCTCTCCAGGTTAAAGCATAAATTAGAGTTTACTGAGGAACGTTTGGTGATTGCCAAGGATGCCAATGTTCAGAATGAAGACACATTTGATATCTACGACCCTCGCAACCCTCTCAACAAACGAAGGAGAGGAGAGAATGAGAAGGAATCAAAGCGTAGCAGGGAGAGAACTAAAAGATAGTAGTCCTAGTTTCTTGTCTAACACAATGTCTTTTGTTGTCTTATTTTAATTTTAAAGCTCACCCCTGATGAAGAAATTGTGGGCCCTTCCACGTAGTTTTTACAAAGCCTATGGCTATATCTATCACATCTGGAGTAATAAGACCCTAACCTCAATCCCGCCTTACGCGTAAAGGAGTGAAGTGTCACGTGCGCCGCGCCTTGTGAGCCCTGCCCACATACATGCATCATGAGATGTATAAAGTATGTGTACGTGTCAGTAAAACTGCATGCAATAAAAACTTTCACTCAGTCCTAGCTGAACTACTGTGCTGGCTAACTTGCTAGATATATATATATACTACCTCAGTAGGAGTGCGGGTTGGAGGAGTGAATCCTTAGCTAGAGGAACTGGTATCACGATCATTTGCGGGGTTTCCAATTTTGGGCTCAACTCGTAGTAGTATTCGCTACTCTCCGATTTAGACGTGGAGACAATGGCCGTCCCTTCAAGACTCTTTCTACGAGGATCAGCTGTTCTGCACGCCTTATTGATTCTCCACTCATCCTTGCAGCAACTCGTTATAGGTGAGTGATCATGCATGACGCAAGCAAAACTGTGTCCGTTAAGGACGTATTTCGGGGGAGGAACACAACCCGTAGCGTATGGATTAAAGTATCGCCTCTCCCCTTCTGCCCTAGCTCGCCTGTTTGCGGCTCGGCGGTTTGTTATGTAAACGCTTTAGCTGGGAAGCCGTACGTATAGTGAACTAACGCACTGCATTGTGTTCCAGTTCATTGTGTTCGTGCCCGTCTTTACACACCTTACATCTTTGGAAAAGAAAGGTTTACAAAAAGAGTGTTTTATGGATTATAAACGAGATAGAAACGAGGTAATTTGTCAATGTTAAAACGAGATAATTTGTCAATGTTAAAACAGCAAAATGGGCTCACATATTTGACTAACATAGTAATCTGGTTGTGGGTGTTAACCTAATAAAGGGGCTGAAGAATGAGGAGGGGGGTAGTAAAGGAATATTTCACATTCCAGTTGCTTCAAAACTACACAACAAGTACGAATATCGTGATAGTAATTATTTGTGTACTTTGCAGATGTTCCTGTAATAAACACATGTACGTAGTAATAGCTTGCAGATTTAGGGATGCAGAGCCCATTAGAATGCCAGCACACACTTTTTACATCATTATATATACATATATACTATGTTACTATGGTAACGGCAGGTTCATATACACCTCATCAATATTCAACATAGTATATATCATATAAACCATGTCCAATCAGTGTATATTTTCAGATATACACCTGCTATGTTCGGAAGTTTATTTGTGATATATCCCTCAGGCCGTTGGCCCTCAGGAAATATCACAAATAAATTCCTCACAGCAGGTGTATATCTGACATATACACCTCTTGGCCATGGTTTATACATTACATATACAGTCATATTGCAACTCTTTAAAAAGAGACTTTATTTCATGTCAGTATTGTCTGTTAAAGAAGGCTGTTTGCCTAGAACCAGTACTGTGCACACCCACAGGTACCTGGAGTAGAAGAAAGCATTCTAACTTGAATCTAGATGACATTCTGGGTCTTATTTACAAATATTCCACTGTACATATATTAATCAAACACTCGTTAAGTTTCTGTTTATATTCAGCCATTACTATTATTACAGTGTCTAGTTTTCTAATATTAATTATTATGGTTGGAGTCTGTGGGAATTACTTGTAAAGAATGTGTGTTGGCGGCAAATATCTCGCTTAATTTCCGCAAAAGTTAGGTTTCAACCACAAAAAGCCTGCCTCCTTTACAGAAGCCTTCCAGTGTGAGGACCTGCCCTACTGCATGAGTAAATAAATCATACTGGAGAGGCTACTATACTACCACTGCCATCAACCATATTCCATTTGGCAAGCTGGGTGCACATTTATCCATTAAGCCTGTAATTCTATCTGTCCACAGTACTTAGGGCGTGTAGGGCAAGTAGTATCTTCACACTCCATATTAAGTGTGGGTGCAATACTCGTTGCTATAGACACCATATTCCAGCTGCATGTAGCTTCCCAAAATATTTCGGCCATATTTTTCCCAGCTGTTTAGAAGAAGTTATGCCATGTATTTGGCTTCACTTCAAAGGTAGTTTAGTGGCAGCCAACAACAGGTGCCTTTGGGGCTACCATACTCGAGTCCATTTTAGAGACCTGCATTATGTAGTTGTGATACACTAACAGTCACTTTTAGAAATGTCCTAATTAGTGAGGTGTCCTGCTGAATAAGTAATTGAAGTGGAGGTTTGTGTTTATCAAGAGTTCTTTTGCCTATTGAACAACACACCTTCCAACATGTTTTGTTTGTATACAATGGTTGTACCACTCACTGAGTGTTAGTACACTCTCTCCTCCACACTCCGTCCCTCCCCCTTCCCATGGCCATGATTTTAACTAGCTGGACCCCCCTCTTGCCACACCCCCATATGACATCATTGTCTCATACTTTCTCATCACACACACCCACCCTCACTCCTACGATTCCTGTGAATACCACAACCACTAAGACATGTCCTATGAATCTCATTAATGAATTTTTGCCTACCGAACACAGTTTGGGAGCTCTGCTGGCTGTAGTCATTACAACATGTTTACCAATACAAGCTATACAATAGTATTTATAGTTTTGTTACCAACTGCTCTAGTTTAGCTGTAGGAAGAAGCCTGAATGATGCACACATACATATGTAGCCTTCTCCTAAATACTAAGTTTGAGTTCACCTGTTTCTCAGGTTGAGATGCTTTCTGATTTGTATGCAGGATTCGGCCCAGCCAGCTGAGCTGCCTCGGTAGCTCAGTTGGTAAGAGCATCGCCTGGAGAGCTGATGGTCGTGGGTTCGAGTCCCACCCGAGGCAGCCAATTTTCCTTTGAAAATGACTGTTTCGGGCGAGTTGTGTTGTGTTGCTTTGCCTTTCTGTTGTGTTGTTGTTGCCTTGCCTTTCTCAGCATCTCTTGGAGTGACTGTTATACATGGTGGGTTGGTTGTGCCACACTGTCCTCCTATTAAAAAAAAACCTGCCATCCTCCCTCACTCTTTCCCTCCTGCCATCCTCCCTCACTCTTTCCCTCCTGCCATCCTCCCTCACTCTTTCCCTCCTGCCATCCTCCCTCCCTCTTCCCTCTGGACACACTACATAATATTGTCACTAACTATGTAGGTTAGGCAATAGGAAATGCGTGAATAATGGTACAGGCTAAGGTATGTCTGTGAGGATCTGTGTTTGGAGTTAACCTCTATGGGAAGGAGGTGTAATGTACAACCATATGTGTGAATATATATGTGGCTGCTATGCCACCTGCAGGTGTATATGTTGTGTGAGTGAACTGTGAGGTATGTTTGTGTAGACACTGAGACTCTCTTCATCTCTCTCTCTCTCCCTCCCTCCCTCCCTCTCTCTCTCTCTCTCTCCCTCCCTCCCTCCCTCCCTCCCTCCCTCCCTCCCTCCTCTCTCTCTCTCTCTCTCTCTCTCTCTCTCTCTCTCTCTCTCTCCCCCCCTCCCTCTCCCTCCCCCCCCACCTCCCTTACAGCCACATCTTTAAGTTTTACTCAAACTCGACTAACAATATCAGAAGGGGAAAGCATGCCCTGGTCTATTGAAGGAATAGCCGCAGTTGAAATTGGCAATGCTGACGTTCATGGATATTGGATTGAATGCACATCAAGTACTACTAGTATAGATTCATTGAGATGGAGACGTGAAGTCGGCAACTATCCTTTTGGGGAAATTGATAGAATTGAGCCACGTACAATAAGAATGAACATTGTTAGTTCTGAGTTGCTGTATCAGAACCTCGGAATATATATATGTGAAGATACAGCATTGGGAGTAACTGCAAATCTTAGTATCACTGCCAGTAAGTAACTATTAATGGAACTTAGCATCTGCATTTAGTAACTGGCCCCTCTCCTCTTCCCTTCCCCCCCCCCCCCCCCCCCTCTCTCTCTCCTCCCCTCCCCCCCTCTCTCCTTCCCTCCCTCTCTCCTCTCCTCCCTCCTTTCTCCTCCCCTCCCTCTCTCCTCTCCTCCCCCCTCTCTCCTTCCCTCCCCTCTCTCCTCCCCTCCTCTCTCCTTCCCTCCCCTCTCTCCTCCCCTCCTCTCTCCTCCCCTCCCTCTCCCCTTCTCTCTAACAGACAACCCAGCAGTGTCTCCCAGGCAAGCCAACGTAGAAGGAACTGTGGGAGGTCAAGTAGAGCTAGCAGTCTATGCCTCAACTATCACCGGACAACCCCCCGAGGAAGACATCATATGGAAGGATCCCGATAACACCACACTGGAAGACGACCAATCAGGAGTACAGTTTCAGACCTCCAAGAGGAGACTTATTCTCAGTGATCTCACCACATCCCATTCTGGGGTCTACAGATGTATTGTGATATACTCATTAGCTGGTACCGACAGCTATGGAGAGGCACACATAGAACTGAAGGTGTTTGGTAAGTGTACAGAACATGTGCAACACCATATCCCTATATCAGAAGCCATGTCGGGGGAGCCTCTAGCGAGTGTCGGGGGAGCCTCTAGCGAGTTGGGGGAGCCTCTAGCGAGTCGGGGAGCCTCTAGCGAGTGTCGGGGGAGCCTCTAGCGAGTGTCGGGGGAGCCTCTAGCGAGTGTCGGGGGAGCCTCTAGCGAGTCGGGGGAGCGGGGGCCTCTAGCGAGTGTCGGGGGAGCCTCTAGCGAGTCGGGGGAGCCTCTAGCGAGTGTCGGGGGAACCTCTAGCGAGTGTCGGGGGAGCCTCTAGCGAGTGTCGGGGAGCCTCTAGCGAGTGTCGGGGGAGCCTCTAGCGAGTCGGGGGAGCCTCTAGCGAGTGTCGGGGGAGCCTCTAGCGAGTCGGGGAGCCTCTAGCGAGTGTCGGGGGAGCCTCTAGCGAGTGTCGGGGGAGCCTCTAGCGAGTGTCGGGGGAGCCTCTAGCGAGTCGGGGGAGCCTCTAGCGAGTGTCGGGGAGCCTCTAGCGAGTGTCGGGGGAGCCTCTAGCGAGTGTCGGGGGAGCCTCTAGCGAGTGTCGGGGGAGCCTCTAGCAAGTGTCGGGGGAGCTTCTAGCGAGTGTCGGGGGAGCCTCTAGCGATGACATGGCTTTGAAAGTACTGAACACATTAAAATTTTCATAGATATGCAAAAATTTGATGGCTTTGTGAACTTTGCCCCCCTCCAGCTCCATCTAAAATAATCTCCCCTCCATCTGATGTCAATACTACTGATAACTGTGAGGACGTCAATAGGAACGTCAGCCTGGTTTGCATGGCAACAGGCTCCGCCCTGTTACAATTTCATGGAAACGAGTTGGTTTTTTAGAACTACCAACAGAGGCAGTGGAAGATGTGATGGAGGTGTGTGTGTTTACACCCTGATAGAGGAGATACGGCAACCTATTTTGTAGCAAATATTACCTGTACGTCTGTCCCCCCACACATCCACGCATCCACACACACACACACACACACACACACACACACACACACACACACACACACACACGCACACACACACACACACACACACACACACACACACACACACACACACACACACACACCACAGTCACAGGGAGTAGTAACCAGCACACTAACCCTAAGAAGTTTATACCTCGAACGTCAAGGCACATACAGATGTGAAGCCACCAATGGAGACGGCTTCAGTAGCTATTCCCACACTGACACGGCGGATGCTACGGTCACTGTTAATTGTAAGGCACTTGGAATATTGGTATTACCTCTAATATACATTCTTTCCTCTCTCTTCCCTACCTCCCTCTCCCTCCCTCCTACCTCCCTCCTCCCTCCCTCCCCCCTCTCCCTCCCTCTCTCCCTCCCTAAACCTTTCTCTCCCTTCCCTACATTTTTATTCCCTCCCTCCCTCTCCCACCCTCCCTCTCTCCCTCCCCCTCCCTCCCTTCCTCTCTCCCTCCCCCTCCCTCCCTTCCTCTCTCCCTCCCCCCTCCCTCTCCCTCCCTCCCTCCTCCCCTCCTTATCTCTCTTCAGCTCAACTCACTATCAAACACGAAAACCTCCAAAACGGCTACCTCCTCACTCAGAGGGTGCACCTCTCTTCATCGAGTGTTTCGGATGTAACCACAACATCACCTGGTACACAGACACAGGCTATGACATCACATTTAACAACAATGACAATATCTACAAGGAATACAATGTATCGCAGCGGGAACTGACTCTGAAGATAAAATCTTTCTCCGCCGATATGATCGGGACGTATACCTGTGGATCTGATCTTGTACCTAGCCTTCAGAAGTCCGTTTATGTCACAAATAGTACGTTGAATATTATTACTGGGGGGGGGGGGGGGGGGGGCAAGGGGGCAATTTGCTCCCTGAAAGTGACCCCCGAAAATGTTTTCTAGAAAAATCCCTGTCTATTGTAGTTAACGATGTGGAGGGTTATCTGGGACTGCCGTCAAAATCCCGGGATGTCCCAGGATATCATATACATCTATAGATATGTATGTATCATCTTCCGCGTAGTCTTCGTCGCAAGCCCAGCCTCCTCCCCATCAAAAGGGGTGGAGCCTCACCATGCATTCGGCTCCACCCCCTTTACTGATGGGGAGGGGCTGTGGCTGCTCCTCAGACGGGGTGAACTAGTTGTCAGATAGGGGACATGGGACATCCCAGGACAGTCCATGGCAATCCCAGATATATACCACGATGTGTATTGTAAGTTACCTCGGTTAGGACTAAACCCACCGTATTAATATACTTAACCGAATAGCACTAAGTGCAAAACCCTCAGCGCGTTAATGAGCCGGCTATACATTGGAACCTCACCTCCCGTCTAGGAGTATAGCTATGGAAAATAGTGAAGAACTTGCCCAGCCACAGAGAAGGCTTGAGAAGCACGCTGTATTACATTAGCCCATATTTCAGGTAGCGTTAGTACCCTGGTTAGGCTTTTGAACAACAATCGGTACATACCTCACACATTACATCATCGTCTATCCCATCTTTCCAATGCACGTAGCCCTTTGCACATGCTCACTGATGTAACAAAATGGCCAACTTTATGTACTGTATAAACAGGAAATAGCCGTAACTTTGGAACAAACCATTTATTTTAAAAACGCCTTTTTTAAAAATCTTTCCAATAGGGCACTGATTCATATGGTGTCCCTTTGGGAGGTTTTATTGGGCGGAATGGCAGAACTCACCAAACACACACACACACACACACACACACACACAAACCAAGTACTGTAACCCTCCTGCGCATGCGCTGAGGGTTAATAATACATGAACATTTGTTCAGCTCCTTTCTACCTTCATCTCTCCTTCTCTGCACAGTCGATCCACTTGTGTTAATTGCAAACAACTTGATCTACATGAAGAATGGAAGAAACATTGATGTGTCTGTGAGTGTCATTGTCTTGTCCAATTCTGAAATTACTGTGGAGTGGTACTGGAATGAGATTCTTCTGGATCTGGAATCGGACAGCAGATACTCAACTACCTCAGAGGGCTCTCTCCTGACACTCACTATCAGAGACTTTACAAACGAAGAGAGCGGTCGTCTTAGAATTTTCGTTACCAACAGCATGGGGGGCAGTGTCAATGACACAATAGACCTGGCCTTCCCAGGTGAGGCATATTGAAAGTGAAACTGCAAGATACTGAAAGTGAAATTTGTTTCGTGTATGTGTACTCTCAGATCCTCCGATAGTTATAGTTTCTCCTTCACGTGAGGATGTGTATGTTGGAGAGACGGTGGCAGTGGTGTGTACAGCAGGAGGAACTGAACCATTGGACTACAGTTAGTCTCTCTCTCTCTCTCTCTCTCTCTCTCTCTCTCTCTCTCTCTCTCTCTCTCTCTCTCTCTCTCTCTCCTCTCTCCCCCCCCCCCCCTCTCCTTCCATCCATCACGTCTATATTTCCAAACCTCACAGCCTGGACTCTAGGAGATGGAGATTCACTACCTGAAGGAGTGGTGGTTGCCAATGGAAACAATCTCATCATTAACAGTGTATCTCTCCGTCACCACCAGACCTACGTCTGCACTGTCTCCAATATCATTGGACAGGCTCACGCCACTTTTAACTTGGGAGTGTTTGGTGAGTTTTTGTGGATTTTATGTCTGGGGGTCTTGATAAATTTTTATTAAACTTTGTTCCCCCAGACCCCCCGCTGGCAAAGATCATGTATAAGAATAGTACTAATGCTTCATACAATGTCTCATTTGTCCATGGTGATGGGAATCCCCCCTCGTTTACGTGTATCGTCAGAGGTTATCCTGTTCCTACTGTCCAATGGCAGGTGAAGATAACTAGGCAGGCACACACACACACACACACACACGCACGCACGCACGCACGCACGCACACACACACCGCACACACACACCGCACACACACACACACACACACACACACACACACACACACACACACACACACACACACACACACACACACACACACACACACACACACACACACACACACACACACACACACACACACACACACACACACACACACACACAATAACATGCTCTCTCTCTCTCCCCCCTCTCTCTCCCTCCCTCTCTCTCCCTCCTCCCTCCCTCCCTCCCTCCCTCCCTCCCTCCCTCCTATAGCTCTATGGAGGTGGCTCTCTTCCAAGCAGTGTCACTACTGGTGGGGGTGGCAATACACTAACATGGAAACATAGACTCCAATATTCTGACTCAGGACTATATCAATGTATTGCCACTAACAGCAAAGGAGAGCAGAGCACAGCATACGTGAACATGACAGTCATCCGTAAGTGCCGTTATGTATATGCAGTGTATTTCAATACCTATACGGCGCGTATGGTTGAGGTCACGCGCACTACATTCCTCACGGTCAATAGCATCTCCATACTTTCCTTGTGTCTTGAGTATTGAGGTGTCCTGATTACTGAGTGTCCTGATTATTGAGTCGTCCTGATTTTCAGGGGATGTATACACAGTAAAAGTTACCGTAATCTACTCCAGTCCCTTGTTTCAGGAGAGGCTCTGCTACTATACCATTAGCCTTGTTCCCAGGCCGATTCCAAGCCGTTTCTCCGCGGCCGCGGCTTGGAATCCGCCTGGGAACAAGGCTACTATACCATGAGTTCAACTATACCTAACTAACCAACACCTTCTCTCTCCTCTCTCCTACAGACACTAGATACCATATTCTCTGTTCCTGGAGTGTCTGGTGGATCACGGGACGTGGATTACGTCGTTCCAGTCCATTTCAGTGGATCTGTTCTAAAGTGCATAGGATTTGCGTCACCTCCACCAACTGTTAAGTGGACTAAAGACTCTGGCGCTCTGCCAAGTGAGGTTGAGTCAGTTGCCAAAGAAGATGGCGGTATTGTAACAGCAGAGCTCGTTTTTTCAAAGCAGTTTGGTACAGCTAACATTGGAGAGTATCAGTGTGAGGTTCATGGTTCCGATGGTGACAGAGAAATTGTTAAAAAGGCCGTTCACCTGTCGCAGGGCTCATCATCCAGCGCTATAGACAGTCACGAGTGCCGAAAAATTAACAGTAATTCCTTCTTATTCCAACTACGCATATTAACGGAAAACTGTGGGCAGTGGAACACGACAAGAATATCGCAGATTGCTGGAGAGTTCGAGAATATACTCAAACGCATCGCAACAGCAGAGTGTGAAGATTGTAATATTTCGAGTGTTGCTCTGACAGTGAATCTAGACTGTAGCAGTATTATCGATGGAGGAATAAGAGTCCGAGGGTCAGTCGAGTCATCTTCAGCCACTACAACTGGAAATGTTTTCTGTGCACTTTCTGAGTGGCAGAGTTCGAGAGCACTTGTAACAATTGATGATAATCTCTACATTGTTGACTCTGGATGTAGCCTCTTTTTGGACAAGTATGACAGTGAAGAGTGTGTGGAGCCACCGCCCTCTGATGACACAACTGATAAGAACGACACGATCCTGATTGCTGGCATAGCTTCAGTGGGTGGGGCTATTATTCTCATTTTGATTCTAGTTGGTTTCTTTAGCTTGTGTTTTTGTTGTTGTCGACAATATCAACGATGGAAACCCGAAGTCTCGTAAGTTAAAAATGGTTTACATCATCATGAAATATACTTTACATGTTTGCTCTGCGCACACCTTTTTCCATGTCTGTGTGTGTTGCCCTGTATGTGTGTATATATGCAGAGATGAAATGGGGGGTGCGGCCCAGACACACAGCTTTACTAGAACTGAGTCCAATTCCCAGTTCCAAAATCCACATACCACATTCTCCCCTGACAGCAGACTGCAAATGGATGGAATGCAACACAACCCGGTGTACGGAGGTAGCACTAGTAGTTACTCCGAGAATGTGTACCTACCTGATCCAGGACCGGTGTATGATGAAGCACGTACACCAGATCATCATCCGTCAGTAGGCAGGTCCAGAATGCCTCCTTACTCACCCCCCAAGGAGGTGGAGACGACATTTACCGATAGAGGGGGGTCTTTTACAACTGACGCTGCCCCCCTGGTCTCAAATTCACCCCCTACACGGACAAATATTGTACAACCCTATCAAAAGCCAGTTTCCAGCACAGGCAACCTGACAAGAATTGGTGCATCGAACCCCATGTGGGGGCTGAAGGAAGAACACAGCGCTCCCCAGAATAACCGTAGATTTTCAGAAGGAACCCCGACTAATAATCCCTCCAGAGCTACCCCAGTACCCTCCTCAAACAGGAGAAGCCAAGAGACTCCTGCAGGACATCCAGATCAAACCCAGGGCTTGGCCGCACAACGTGATGGAGAGAAAGTACCTCTTCGTTCGACAACATCAGGTGACAATCCACCAATGTATTCCCGCCTGAACCACAATGGGGGCCCAACAGGCTACATTCGCAGCAGTGACCCACCTCCAAACCCCGACTGGTACAGGACAAGCAGTATAGTGTCAGAAGAGTCGTTCTATCGTATTTCCGGTACCATTAGGCCGTACGAGACTGTCCGAAACTCCCAGATACCATTGTCACCAGACGACACGCAGACCTCTTCAAACACCACCAGAGGTTTCGTCCCCCCTAAGGGGGTCAATGGCACTACCCCCAACAGCAGTCAGGGTCATCTTAATGTTCCGTGTGGCTCTGACAATGCTAGTATACCGTCTCTTCCCCGAATGAGAGAAAATCCTCATTTTGAGAGAATTTTAGTCTAACATTTTTTTTATCATCTAATGCATTCAATACAATGTTTAAATCAGTTACTTAATTGTTTTTGTTACATGTTTTTTATCATTCTTATCATTAATTTATTAACGAGAGTATTTCCCACCTCACAGCAGCTATAGATCTTAATAGTGCATGGTTTGATTATGGCGGCCTTCTCCTAAATACTAAGTTTGAGTTCACCTGTTCATCAGGTTGAGATGCTTTCTGATTTGTATGCAGGATTCGGCCCAGCCAGCTGAGCTGCCTTGGTAGCTCAGTTGGTAAGAGCATCGCCTGGAGAGCTGATGGTCGTGGGTTCAAGTCCCACCCGAGGCAGCCAATTTTTCTTTGAAAAATGACCATTTCAGGTGAGTTGTGTTGTGTTGCTTTGCCTTCCTGTTGTGTTGTTGTTGTTGCCTTGCCTTTCTCAGCATCTCTTGAAGGATTGTTCATGCAAGGAGCAGCTGTATGGTAGCTTCAAGTGACAAGTAACTGACTATACTTGTTCAATATCTTAGTTCACCTGGTGATAGATTATTTACTTTGGATGTTGACGTACACAGGCCGAGGAAAGCAAGAGGGTGTGAGAAAGACAAACTTCCATTCGGAGATGAACCCAGGTCTAACGACCAGCAAACCAGCACACTAGACACTGAGCCATGATCACCAGGGTGGTCTGCAGTGTGAGGTTGCCAGGTAGGCAACGACCACTGCAGTTATAAGGGGGAATGAGGGGACAGACTTTTTGTCTGGTGATCGTGGCTCAGTGTCTAGTGTGCTGGTTTGCTGGTCATTAGACCTGGGTTCATCTCCGAATGGAAGTTTGTCTTTCTCACACCCTCTTGCTTCTTCGGTCTGTTGTGGAAGTCAACATCAGAAGTAAACTTACTAATATACTTGTATATATAATTCCAAAACGCATGTAGGTAAATACAGTTTCAGGTTACAGGAACAATCATGACCTGTATGTACAGAGGAGGCTAATGGTGACTACTGCTACAGTCATGATGGATGACACTGTAATGGTGATTCCAGCAGAGCTTTCTTCTGTTCCCACCTCTGGTTCTGTTGGTGTGGTAGCAGTTGTTGCCGTGGTAGCAGTTGTTGCTGGTGTGGTAGTAGGCTCATCTGTGTAGAGCATAGATAGAGCTTGTTATGTACAGGCTCCAGTGGAGTTGGGACCTGAAGATGTGTCCCTATTAGAGAGGTGTCCTCATTTCAGAGGGTGGTATGTACAGGCTTCAATGGAGTTGGGACCTGAAGATGTGTCCCTATTAGAGAGGTGTCCTCATTTCAGAGGGTGGTATGTACAGGCTTCAGTGGAGTTGGGACCTGAAGATGTGTCCCTATTAGAGAGGTGTCCTCATTTCAGAGGGTGGTATGTACAGGCTTCAATGGAGTTGGGACCTGAAGATGTGTCCCTATTAGAGAGGTGTCCTCATTTCAGAGGGTGGTATGTACAGGCTTCAGTGGAGTTGGGACCTGAAGATGTGTCCCTATTAGAGAGGTGTCCTCATTTCAGAGGGTGGTATGTACAGGCTTCAATGGAGTTGGGACCTGAAGATGTGTCCCTATTAGAGAGGTGTCCTCATTTCAGAGGGTGGTATGTACAGGCTTCAATGGAGTTGGGACCTGAAGATGTGTCCCGATGTGTCCCTATTAGAGAGGTGTCCTCATTTCAGAGGGTGGTATGTACAGGCTTCAATGGAGTTGGGACCTGAAGATGTATCCCTATTAGAGAGGTGTCCTCATTTCAGAGGGTTGTATGTACAGGCTTCAATGGAGTTGGGACCTGAAGATGTATCCCTATTAGAGAGGTGTCCTCATTTCAGAGGGTAGTATAATAGAAGTCGAAGAGGCCCGCCTACCTGGGCATTGTGCAGGTGAGGGAAGGCATATTCTATCTTGTGATACAATAGGAGTGCTGGGATGGTAGAATATCCTCTTGTCATCTATCTGTGCCTGACCTCCCCAACCAAACAGAAAGTAGCGACACTCATTGAGGGACAGATCGTCATCATTGGTGGAGATTATCGGACGACGGAACGTCATAGTGGTCACTCCATCGTTATGTTCAGCCCTTGCAGACTCAATATCCTGACTATCATCAATTGGAGGCTCTGCACGAAGCTTAATATACCTATGAAATGAAATCAGGGTGGTTTAAATGGGCAAATAGAAGGGGGAGGAATTGCATTTGTGAGGACTAGCTGAGGGGGCTGGACCATTTTTAGGGGGGGGGGGGAATCAGCCCCCTTGCCCCCCAGATCATTGTGGCAGTCAGCTATTCCTAGACCCCCTACACTGATCTGCAGAGAACATGTACGCATTTCCATGGCCTAATTGAAGGGGCTCCACTAATAGTTAATTAACTAGTCCACACCCACAGATTGCAGGGATGATGGAATCTCTACAATAGTAGGAAGACAGGTAGGTGTGTGTGTGTGTGTGCGTGTGTGTGTGTGTGTGTGTGTGTGTGTGTGTATGTGTGTGTGTGTGTGTGTGTGTGTGTGTGCAAGTGTTCGTGTGTGCGTGTGTGTGTGCGTGTGTGTGTATGTGTGTGCGTGCATGTGTGAGTGTGTGTTTTTATACAAACTCATAAAATGTGCTGCATGTAAAAGTGTGATTCAGATGCAATTAGTGAGGTTCTATCGCTATAGGAACCCTCCACCTACATAGAGAAAATGCTGCGTGTACAGAGATACCAGAGAAAGAGAAGCAACACTACACTAGCCTACCTCACACCCCAGCCACCCACCTCGTGGGCGAGGCTTGGCATGACATTACCTTCCACAAGTCTAGACTATATAAAGACTCGTGTACGTGACATCTACTGTCCCTACAATGGCTAATCAAGACATTCTCTATACATGTATGTGCGTATTTCAACTGGAGACATCAGCTCACTTCAGAATTAAGACGAGAGGGTATCTAGTGACAGATTCCAGCTTTATAGAGCTGGAATCTGTCACTAGAGCTGGAATCTGTCACTAGATACTCTCATATGTCACACAGCTATATACACGTGTATGTGTATATATGTGTATATAGCTGTGTGACATATGGGTGTATGGTTAGCCAAATGGTGTTGGTACTGACCTGTCAGTCACGAAGTAGCCTGATGAATCCACAGCTCCCACCACTGCATCTGAGTTGGGCTGTGTGTGTGTGTGTGTGTGTGTGTGTGTGTGTGTGTGTGTGTGTGTGTGTGTGTGTGTGTGTGTGTGTGTGTGTGTGTGTGTGTGTGTGTTGTGTGTGTGGTGTGTGTGTGTGTGTGTGTTGTGTGTGTGTGTGTGTGTGTGTGTGTGTGTGTGTGTGTGTGTGTGTGTGTGTGTGTGTGTGTGTGTGTGTGTGTGTGTGTGTGTGTGTGTGTGTGTGTGTGTGTGTGTGTGTGTGTGTGTGTGTGTGTGTGTGTGTGTGTGTGTGTGTGAGAGAGAGAGAGAGAGAGTGTGTGTGTTAATCATGTGTTAAGGTATGGGGGAAGGAAAGTCTTACAAACCACTCAGTGAGTAGGTACATGTAGGTTGGTCCACCACTCAGCCCCACCACCATCCAAAACCATATTCTTATTAGGTCACCTCCATATGCATACAATCTTGGAACTGATACTATACTGCTACAACATGTGTAGTCGTAGTGTAGTACACTGGCCAGGCTATTTATTGCAAGGGGTGATCCAGTGGGGGTGGATGGGGTGACTAGCCACCCCCTCTCTCATCCACCTCTCTACGTTACTTAATTTAATACACTACTAGGTGACTGCAGTGTTCCCCGTCATGATAACCCAATTGTATGCACGTAAAATTAGAATTCATTACACATGTACAGTGAGAGTCACTTAAATATAGAAAAATCAACTGTTGACCCGACAAGGTGGGCTCGCTCCATTTGCCAATTAGACCTGGATCTACAATAGACACACAATGGCTATTGCTCACAGTGTTACTAGGAGTGGCTAATTTTTGTGCATTCACGTCTCATACCTACGAAGCCACCTTCCCCTTGAAATATTTCTGTGTACAACTGACTACAAGTCCAGACACTGCTTACAGGTAGTGGAGTTGGGGATGAGGTCAATGGCTTACCATAAGGGTGTCATCAGAGAAGCCAATTGCTACCCATCTGGATAAGTCTACTTTTGCTGACACTCTGAAATCGACGAAATTCCCTCGAACTGTCCACCTGGCGTCGTAGTCACATATTCCTTGTGCATTGCAGCTGGTGTTGAACCCACCAGTACATGCACTAGGATCGAATTTAATTGTTGTGTCTGGGAGGGGGAGGGGGAGGGGGGGAGGGGTGGAGGAGAAGTGATAGGTAGAGTAGGAGGTGAGGGGGAGTGATAGGGAGGGGTAGGAGGAGAGGGGGAGGATAGGAGAAGGAGGTGGGGAGGGGAGGGGCAGACAAGAGGGGGAGGGGAGAGGAGGGAGTGGATAGGTGGAAAGAAGAGAGAAGGATTGAAAGGGAGCCTAATTTATACATGTATATACTCACAAATATTCAAGTAGGCATGAATTAACACTAACCAAAGAAATTAACAGAAGTCGCTCCACGATTCCTCGTTCCGTGGTACTTCAACTCATCTGGTTGGTAGAACCGATCATTTTGGGCCGTACCTGACTCAATACCAGAGGCCGGAGAGTGAAAGTAGTCAGGATGAACCTGTCCAAAAGACCATATGACTGCCATAAGCCCATCGACAATATCATGATCTGCACGGCCGTCACCTGAAGAAGAAATAAGACAGACGTAAAGATGATATTTCAGAAGGCTCCATCTTACATACAGTGGAACCCCTCTAATCAGGACACCCTGAAATGAAGACACCTCAATAAACAGGACACTTTTTGCTGTCCCAAATGCCATGTTTGTGTACAATTTAACCCCTGAAATCAGGACACCTCACTAATCAGGACACTTTCTTCTGCCCCAAGGGTGTCCGGATTAGAGAGGTTCCACTGTATCACTAATCTGACAGCTAGTTTGTGATCACATAGATGTAACAGAACACCTTATTGTTCTGGATATTGTATCCTGTAGGGGAAAATACTCAATTCTGCCCTTCAAGTGTCAACTGTCATCCAATAGTTACCATACCTTACTAAAACACATAACTATATAATTTAATACAGGCGACTGGTGTCCAGCAGTTAGGTACCAGCTGCCCATGGTTCTAACTCTACAAGATTGCTGAGTTGTATAATTGATTGTTTTCATGTAAATACCTCGCCAGGTAGGTGGACTTGTGTAGTATTTACATGCTTCTTGGAAGGCGAGGTGTTTGTCTGTCTAAATATGCCAATAATATGTTTACAACAGAGTATATGTTGTGCCAGTGTTCGACTCAACACACACACACACACACACACGCACACACACACGCACACACACACACACACGCACACACACGCACACACACGCACACACACGCACACACACGCACACACACGCACACACACCACACACACGCACACGCACACGCACACGCACACACACACACACACACACACACACACACACACACACACACACACACACACACACCACACACACTCAATTACCTCATTGCTTACCAGTAACTAGTGGTCTCCTGAATTTGATTGAAGTTATTCCATCGATCTCATTACCAACAGCAGCAGTAAGGTCGTCTCTTCCTCCGTAAAACTCATCCCTGCGTGGAGTGGAACGATCGCGACTGTAGTAGTCATAGATGCGGAACTTGTCGCCTCGAGCCATCCCAATCACTATATCAGCACAATCCATGGGGTGGATGTTCTCTGAGGAGGCAAGTTATAGATGGAGTAAAGTCAGGAGTTAATATGTTGAGTTAATTTAGGAATTACCATTTGATCCTTCATCAGTTCCTCCTTCTTCATCACCTCCTTCCTCATCCCCTCCTTCTTCATCACCTCCTTCCTCATCCCCTCCTTCTTCATGTCCAGATCCATAACTGTCCTCCCAACCTTCTTCATCACCTCCTTCTTCGTCCCCTCCTTCTTCATCCCCTCCTTCTTCATCCCCTCCTTCTTCATGTCCATAACTGTCCTCCCAACCTTCATCCCCTCCTTCTTCGTCTCCTCCTTCTTCGTCCCCTCCTTCTTCATCCCCTCCTTCTTCGTCCCCTCCTTCTTCATCCCCTCCTTCTTCGTCTCCTCCTTCTTCATCCCCTCCTTCTTCATCCCCTCCTTCTTCATCTCCTCCTTCTTCATTCCCAATTTCAGATGATCCCAATTCATCATGTCCAGATCCATAACTGTCCTCCCAACTTTCTTCATCCCCTCCTTCTTCATCCCCTCCTTCCTCATCCCCTCCTTCTTCATCCCCTCCTTCTTCATCCCCTCCTTCCTCATCCCCTCCTTCCTCATCCCCTCCTTCCTCATCCCCTCCTTCTTCATCCCCTCCTTCTTCATCCCCTCCTTCTTTATCTCCTCCTTCATCCCCTGACTCCATCAAGGACATATAGTAGGTATCTGCTCCTTCTACCATAGGCCATGTCCGACCATTGGGCCAGAGAGGATGAGCTCCTAAAATTATATTTTGGGTATAACATTAGCTGCATACATACTGTATTAGGTGACTTGCTAATCATTCATAATCATGCAAAATTGCAAAGTTGTGAAAAGCACCCTTAGGAAGCTGTGTAGATGCAGTGGGTTTTGAAATACAGACTGCTAACTCCACGGTCTCTTACCAAATGGGAAGTAGCCAGGGGCTTGCTCTCTGCAGTCTGCATCTAGACCTGCACAGTTAATTTGACACAACAGTCATGTAAATAAGGAGTTACTTCATAGATAATAGAGGAGAGGAACCTATCTATGATTACTTTCAGATATACATTGAAAGTTATCCATACTAACGGATGTACTAAAGCCACATGTATATGGATTTCCTTGCAAATATTCCCTTCCAACACTGACAGTGGATGGGCTTACCTCTTGGCTTCCAACCTATAGCCACATAGCCTGTTCCATTGTGACGCAGAGCAATTTCAATCTCATCCTGATGGAGATAAGGAGTTAACATTATTATCGGACGCCCACAAGGCACACGTAAGAGTGCTTCAGTCACAACAATGTAAAACCCTTAACCACAATGAAACCCCTTTCCTTTAATCACACACAAATCCAATGTTCCTCACAGTGAGCACTGCATGTAGCATTTACTAGTTTTGTCTCTAAGAAATCCCCCAGCTTTTTATTGGTATATACCAGAAATAGAATGTGTGTGTGTGTGTGTGTGTGTGTGTGTGTGTGTGTGTGTGTGTGTGTGTGTGTGTGTGTGTGTGTGTGTGTGTGTGTGTGTGTGTGTGTGTGTGTGTGTGTGTGTTCCTTGGATTGGAACATTTGTTCTCTACAGGTATATCCTACAACACAGACTGGTTTCCCTGATCCTATGGGATATAGTGCCCCTAATTCTCACCTTTAGTAAATAATGTAGTACTATTTACACAATAGATGCCCTTGCAACTTGTCTATATCTTGGTGTCCGGTCTCGGAACTATAACATCTGCTAAGCCATCTATGTGCCATGTTTGGAGGCTAGCGTGTGTGCCTTATGTAAGGATAGGGTGTGGCATTTCCCAATGACTAACTCTGGCTGTGAGGTTTCCATTAACACAGCCACAGTGTGGGCAGCAGGACCATGTGATGTGGGCACTAACAAATATGTACAGTCATTCCACTACCTTAGTGCTTCCTTCCCCTAGTTTTATTTCCTCGTAGAGATGTGGGGGCGTTGATCTAACCACAAAGTCAGGCAGGAAGCATTACAGTAATATCTACTTACAGTTTGCAGCTAAGAAGATACCCTTTACATCAGAGACACCGGAACTCGGAATGTAGTCGTACTCTGAATGCAATCTTACACTGAAGCGACTACAGGCAATAACTGTAGTTGTCTAAAATAGGCAATTTCCGTGATCGTAAGGTCTCAGACCAAGGAAGAGGAAGGTCTCCATTTATGAACAGGCAGCCAGCCCATCACCCAACAGTTAAAATACGGACAAATTTAGTTACTCACGTTGACGATTCTGGCAAACATGGTCAGCCTATCGTTGAGAACAGTCTTGAGAGGATATTCGCTTTCATCAATATTAGGATCAGTCAGAGATGACACTGCACATTTAGAGTGACAAATTCCCAAGTAAATACACAAACACACACTTTACTGATTAAATCATGAAACTTGGCATAAACTAGGCACATGATGTCAGTCCTACACGTGCACAGAAAGTACGGTGTATATATGTCTGGGATTGCCACAGACTGTCCTCGGATGTCCTATGTCCCCTATCTAACAACTGGCTCGATTGCCAAGCTCACCTTTACTGCATTTGTCTCCAAAGAATCCGGAATCACAGAAACATTGTTTTCTAGGTATACTCGTTCCCATAATGTCAATACATTCTCCGTGGTCACTGCAGTCACTCCGATCCTCACACTCATCTGAGGAAAAGGAATACAGATATGCACATCACCATTTATTGTGTTTGTGTGGTGACCTAATGAACTGAACGTGACATGAAATTCAAGCTGCCAAATAAGCCAATAACAGGTATGTTTATGACTACATAACTACACTTATATCCATGCCTACAAAGCTTGCTACATGTATATTCGTCCAGGGCTGCACGGCTTCAGGTAACACGTATAGGGTGTTTTCATGTGCAGTTATGGTATAATAAGATTAGTGTAAAGTCCGGTGTGGTAGGTATACCTTTAAACTGACAACGATCTCCATAGTAGGTTCTATCACAAGTACACTCTCCACTGATGCACTTTCCATGTCCAGAGCAAGTATCGTCACAATCCACGACTGCATATGGAAATAGCAGGAAAACATACAACCACATGTATGTTGTCCCATTGTAACTGGGAACCACCGATATATATACTATGTTGCTATACCGTATACAGCAGGTTTATTGTGGTAAACTGTATACCACTAATTACTACAATCACACACAGAGTAACCAGCACTTTCAATACACACAAAACGGAATCATTCCCTATAATATACTATGGGAGAGACAAAGACTAGAAACTAGCAAGTGCTATAGTCTAAAATGGCATATATGCCAACACTTTAGAAATAGTGCCGGAAGATTATGTGGAGTAAATAAATCTTGAAATACAGCCAATATTTAGGTACATGTGCCTGTGAAATTGTAAGTTCAAGCAGGCATAATGCAATTTCTGGCATTAATGCAGGAAAAAATAATCTCATTTGTCTTACAAAACTTCAAAATAAGGGTTCTTATCTCTCCTGTAGCATGTTCTATGAAGTCCAAATGGAAATAAATACTAATAAGAAAGCATGGCCTATCGATCCTTTAGTCTCTGAGAGTTTCAGGCTAGACGTGTCAGTTATATAAGCACTACAAAAAAATGTGTGGCTTTTGGCCAGCAGGTGAGGTTACCAAGGTTGCAACATGTTCTTTAATTATCATGTCTCTAGGGTATTCCTCATATACATTTCTTTAGTATTGCACTTTTGGGATATATCTTGTTACTTGAGTATTCCTCTTATTCCCCACATACATTTCTCTAGTAATGCACTTATTGCCATTGGGATATATCTTGTTACTTGTGATGTAACAAATTTGCTGGTTAAAACAACCGCCCATTTTCGCAGTGTATGTATATACCCTTTTGTATGGTGACATCGGCACAAGACCAGAAGAGGTACCCTCCTGGGGCTCTCCACTCTGCTGCCTGACGGACCAGTTGAAGAGTACACTCAACACACTCAAAGTCTTCTGGAAGTTTCACCTCTTGTGATATTGCACTGCAGGAAAAGTGCATGAAATATCAGTTACTGTATACAGTGAAGTATAGAAAGATACAAAATATTTGCGGGGCCAAACCCGACCAATTTGTCTATATTGACCAGTACATATAACTCTTACTGTCCACCGGATTGCATATGCTTGACTCAAATAAGTAGCTGGGTAATTATTGGGTGGGCCAGCCCCCCTCCTAAATATTGGGGCCCCCTGTTCCTACTCCTATGACGTAATATAGTACTTTTTGAGGCCTAGAAAGATGAATGCATGTATTTTGCAGTGAGGTAGATTTAAACCCCCAAGGTCCAGTATGAATACATGATGTAGCTATTGGTGTAAGAAGAGATCGTGAGGACATACGTGGAGTTGTCTTCCAGGTGCCATTTTTCCATTCCCAACAGTGCATAGAGGATGGTACCATTGGAATGAAGGAGATTTACACGAACACCTCCCTGTAATATTACATATACCAGAGTAACAAAATATATGATAGACAGACTTTGACTGAAAACCACACCATTAGACAACTGAAATATATAATATTACAAAGTTGTGAGGTAGCAGATGCTTATAACTGTGCTGTAAGGTAGCAGACACTTGTATACAGATACAGTTACAAGCATCTGTTACCTAGGCAACTTGTGTAATATATTATATATATAATTATATATAGGTCTTGTTGATAGCATTTTTAAAAACATTTCTTGGGCAATATTATTAAGACAGTATCAGCAAAAAAATCATCTTACTCTGTGTGGATAAGCCAAATGGTAAGATATTTCAATGGTAGATCCAGCCACTAGAGTTGTCATTGTTCCATTTTCTCTAGCTGCCAGTGCAGAAACAAACCATGCAAACAATTCACACCTAAAGCTATAATGTATAGATCTAGTATTTGTACATGGCGTACCGGGAACTCCGCAGGGACCGCCAGTACGAACGTTGTCAAGAAAATCATAATCCGGTAGACGTGCCGGAGGAAAAGTGAGGCGCACATGTGCACTGCACAATTGCAGTGCGGCAACTGCTAAGGTTGCAAAAAATGATGTCTTCATTGCTTCGTTCGGCGATAGCTCTTTGCTCCCGCAATATGTACTAATACCGGCCGGCAGCTGCTCAACAATAATGAATGCTCCGTCAAACGCTATTCTGTTTTATGTTTGAAGCAGCTGTGCTCTGCGCATGCGCGTGCATTGGCAAACCGCGGAAATAATGTCATCACAGAACAATAGGTGGTGCATTTATGTCATCATTGTGCCTCAGATAATATCCCACACCATCACAATTGATAGCTTGTATCAATCAGATTTGCGCATTTCACATCATTGGCACACACAAACATACAAACTAACAGCCCCCTTTCATGAGGTCCAGTGTCATCATTTGAGGGTCAAGTATAAACTCAACCACCATCAGCTAAGGAAAATTAAAAGATCATTGGGGGTCCAAAACACACACACACACACACACACACACACACACACACACACACACACACACACACACACACACAACCATCAATGCTACATTAGAGTAGCTCAGAGTTCGAATCCATTCCACATCAACCTAAGCAGCCATTTTCGGACTTAAACTAATGAGACCATGACGTCATGTAAATCTCTTCCCAGATCAGAACGGACTGGGGACGAGGTTAAAAAGATGCTGTCATCTCGTAGCATGGACCTACAGTTGTTTCACAGAGTCCAAGTTCAAAAGACGCCGCCTCGTGCGGGCAGCTTTGCAAACGTATCCAACGATCCAATGGACTCCGTCGACTGGTTCCATCCTCAGCTCACGCGACACGCCGCCGAATGCATGCTAATTGACAATGCTCCTGAAGGTAGCTTTCTTCTCCGCCCTTCCAGTGATGGCGAGGGCTACGTCCTATCCATAAAACTCTCCAGCTCAGTGCTACATTGTCGGGTGACGATCGGACCTAGCGGAAAATATTGCTTCGGGAATAGCTCCTTCGAGAACGTGCGGAGTTTCAAGAGACATTTCGAGATGGAAAAACCTGTCATTGGAGGGGATTCGGGTATAAGAGTACTCCTCAGGTTCCCTTATTCCAGATATGTTGAAGAGGGTCACCAGTACGCTGAGGTGGTACATCATGCAGTCACAAATATGATGTCAGAGTCGAGCGAGAGTGAGACCGAGGCTGAAACTACGCCCAACGAGAGACAAAAGAGTTTGAAAGCAATGGCCGTTTCATCCAGAGAGGGTTACCTCACAAAACAGGGCCGGATTGTAAAGTCCTGGAGAGTACGGTGGTTTATTCTGCGAAATCAATACCTCTCTTATTATCGTACCAAACAACACAAAAGGCCTTTAGGTACACTCAATCTGACCAGAGCTATCTCGGTGGATTTGGACAACAGCAAAGAAAAGGACTTTTGCTTCAGAGTCATCACGCCGTCAAGAACGTGGTATTTCTTAGCAAACAGTGTGGAGGACTGCCAACAATGGGTGGAACTACTTCGCATGAAACTACCTCAGTGAATTATTTGTTTTCATAACTTCCAGCCTGGTGTGTGTGATTATTTTGTAAAAAAACATCAAACAGTCCAATCATTGTCATATATCCATATTGTGTTCTGCACCATAAAACTATCTACCTATCTACCTGTTTTTCGTGATATGTACACTAATTTGCATAACTGTAAACACGTTTATAAGCAAAGCCTTATGCAAACACTCCACATAAACTGGAGTAGTTTTCTTTATTTGGCAATATAGGTGCAGGTGTGTGTGTGTGGCTAGTCCGTAATACTATGCTGTGTTGTTCAATATCTCAGTTCACCTGGTAACAGATGTATTTAGTTTTGATGTTGACGTACACAGGCCGAAGAAAGCAAGAGGGAATGAGAAAGACAAACTTCCGTCCGGAGTCAAACCCAGGTCTAATGACCAGCAAACCAGCACACTAGACACTGAGCCACGACCACCAGACAAAAGTTTGTCCCCTCATTCCCTCTTATAACTGCAGTGGTCGTTGCCTATAACTGGCAACCTCACACTGCAAACCACCCAAATCGACTCCAGACAGAAGTTTGTCTCTCTCGTTCCCTCTTGCTTTCTTCGGCCTGTGTATTTCAACCGTTAGTAAATACTATGCTGTACTAATACCTGCATTTAGATACTAACATGTGATTATCACATGAAAAAAACACATCTGGTGGGGCTAGACAAGCTAAGCGATCCCTGGACAGCGCTGTTTTGAGCTTATTAGCTCTCATCAGTAGGGAATATGCACAACTTGTCTAGCACACCACCGGTTTATATATATATATATATATATACTATGTTGCTATGGTAACGGCAGGTTTATATATTGCATATACACCTCATCAATATTCAACATAATATATATCGTATAAACCATGTCCAATCAGTGTATATTTTCAGATATACACCTGCTATGTTCAGAAGTTTATTTGTGATATATCCCTCGGGCTGTTGGCCCTCGGGAAATATCACAAATGAATTCCTCACAGCAGGTGTATATCTGACATATACACCTCTTGGCCATGGTTTATACATTACATATGCAAGGCACACCACAACACTCGTTAGATATTGTATCATCATGAGATGGAGTCTGGTGGGGCCGGCAACCATTAAGAGATGAAAATATGTGACTCGGGGTCACAAAATTTGTATGGCTCATTATAAAGCCTGAGTAGTTCCAATGTAACATCAAATGCAGCTACCAATAGGATTATGTCAGGCAAACAGATACCATATGCATAGCACTTATAGGTTTGGAGGGAATGAGAAAATTGCTACAGTAATAAAAGAAATGTATTTACTAAAAATATTTACAGAAATAGCCTATAGTGTTAGGTGGTGTTAGGAATTAGTGTTAAGTGGTGTTAAGTGGTGTTAAGTGGTGTCAGTGATCTTTAGCTCCAGAGACTAATGTCTGTGAAGTACATTCAGAGATGAGAGGGAAGGGCTTGAGGGGAAATGGTTGTAGGATGGAGAGAAGGCACAGGGTGGTAGGAGGGAGGGGGAGGGAGGGTGTGAAGAAGGGAGAGGAGAGAGGGGGAGATTTGTGAAGGGATGAGAGCTGACTGGTGATGGGAAGTTAAGGGTATCAATAAATGGCCTCCTGTGATTAGAAAAAATGTTATGGATCGTATTGCTTGCACAAAAACACAAGTTTGGAACCACCAGTAAATAAATTAATGGTACACATACCTAACAGGTGATCTTGAATATACTGGACCTGCATGTGTATGTGTATAGAGAGGGCAGATGAACATATTCACTACCATGAAATAAGGACACAGTATGCATCGTGCTGTCTCAGGTACCATGCTTGCAATAAGAACCCCTGAAATCAGGACACCACTAATCGGGATACTTTCTTCTGTCCCACGGGTGTCTGGACTAGAGAGGTTCCACTGTATAGTGGTGGGTCTTACTGTAAAATTGTAGCCTGGTTTTCAGTGTTTCTTTTTTCTTGATGACTTCGTGTGGGAAGATGGGGCTGGGTGAAAGCCCCTTCTGACTAGTCAGTGACCTGCCTAGCCAGTTAGAAGAACTGGTTTGTCGACTGGGAGTGTGGCATGACCTGGCTCTGCTGGAGAGTGATGGAGAGGTGTTGGAGAAGGGAAATGGCAGAGCTGATGCAAGTTTCAGTTGTGATGGCAGTACATTGCCATGTAGATATATCGATTTCTGAGTAACGGCCAGGGGCACTCCGAGTCTGTTTCGATACAGGGTTATGCCGGAGTACCGGGATGGGGTAATGGTGGCAGTACGTGGTGGGATAGTTGAATGAAACTTGCCAGGAGATTTAGAGAGCACATCAAGAGGTTGTCTAGGAACAGCTTGGCCAATGTGTCGAACGTCACCCTCTCCTCCAACTCCCTGCTCGGGGTCAGGTGAAGCAACCAGTCCACTGTCCACTTCAGTTCTCAATACTCCTGACTGGTGGTCAACTACGCGGGAGACACTCTTCCTACAGTCACAGCCAATCTGTTGATTTTCTTGTGGTTTTTCGTTTTCCTGGTTAGCTGTGGGAGCAATATTTGTTGAATTAAGTACCCCAATCCCCCCACTGTGTGTGAGTTGTGTGAGGCTGCCCCCCGTGGGCTGATTAAAATACGAAGAAGCTGCGACCCCCGAGTCAGTGACATTCATTGAGGGGGCATTGATGCGGGAAATTTCAGTGATTGATGGCAGTCTGTAAGGAGCTGCAGTATTATCATCCGTTAAAGGAGCCCCCTGATGGGGTTCCAGAGAAGTCAAGGGGTTCCATGTAGAATTTGGAATGGCCACTGTGGAGTGCAAGGGTTGTCTCTCATTCACCATGTGGCTGTCTGTGGTGTCTGTTACTAGCTGTGTGAGGTAACTGGTACAGGTGGTGACTCCGGTGATACTAGTCAAGTCATCATCGTAGGTCACAGTCTGCAAGTCTGCTAGAGAGAGAGGTTGAGGAAGACCCTCACTGCTCTCACTGCCATCATCCTCTTTCTCCCCTTCCACTCCTTCTCCCCTGTACCAAGATCCAACCTCCTGCTCTCTCCCCCCAT